>PVJO010004100.1:61477-114230 GCA_004026905.1 Hystrix cristata
CCCACTTTGGTCTGACTGGCGATCCCTGTGATTGCCTACTTCGGTGTGGCCAGTGAGCATATTGGGGGAGCAGTATTTCTGCCAGGGCACTAGCAAAGGGCTCCAGTGAACAGAGGGCTTAGTAAATAAACCATCACCCGTGAAGCCCCTTCAACAGCTCCTAGTGACAATCCCCTATTGACCAAGCAAGACATGGGCTCTGAGAAGGAAGAACTCACCCAAGTTCAGAGAAAAAAAAGAAGAGGTGTGGGTCTGTCTGTCCCAGGGCATTTGGTTGACACCACCCAGAAGCCGCAGTGGGATCCGGCATGCCTCGTTCAGCAGAGCAGAGCCAGACGCCTGCTCCAAGCCAGGCCCCACCCCAGAATCCAAGTGCACAGATTCGCATGCCATCTGACATGGATTTTTTAACACCAACTCTGTTTAGGAACTGGGCTATGGTGAAGCACACACAGGCGTGGCACCTGCCGTCAGGGAACTCTAAGGGGAGGCAGTGGCCTGTCCAAAAATCAGTGCCAAAGTATTCTGGTAGTACAAAGGAGACAGCCAGAGACCTGACAGTGGGCCTTCGAGCTAATCTGGGGGAACCCAAGGCTTCCCTGAGAAAGTGGGGTTTACACTGAAATCTGAAGCAGGAGTGAAGAAGACAAGGAGGGAAGAAAGGACATGCAGGCTGTGAGGACAGCATGTGCAAAGGCCCTGTGGTGGGAAGCATGAAGGACTCATGAGTAACCCTTGTGGCAGAAACAGACATAAAGGGGAGTGCCAGGTGAAATGATCATGAGAAAGGAGACAGTGCAAACCCCTCCAGGGAGCTGAGGCCAAAGTAAAGATTTAGTCTTCACCCTAAAGCAATGGCCAAGCTTTCAGAGAACTCTGTGCAGGAACTAACCAAACCATTTGTGCCCTCAAGGTGCAGACAACCCAGTAAGAACAAGAATCATAGAAAAGAGTCATCACAACCAAATACTTACACCAGTGACAGACAAACCCAGGTACCCAGGCACTCACCTAATGCAATCAGAAAGCTCAGAGGGCTTCCTGGAGGCAGCAAAATCCTGAATGAAACACCTCACATCAAACCATCACAGAGTCCTGGATCGAAGATTCCAGCAGTTTCTTCTAACAAGGTTGCAGGCCTGTGCCAGAGATGAAGCCTGGGCACTCTAGGTGAGCCGAGCAGAGCTACACCCCCTCACAGCAGGAAGTCGGAGACCGAGGGCCACGTGAGGCTCTAGATTCCTCACACAGAAGGTCAGGCTCGCCGAGAGGCACAGAGGCCCAGCCCAGGTGACCAGGGAGGGGAGGAAAGCAGCGTAGGGCAGCCCGAGAGTCTCCTGGTCCCGGCTGCAGAGTGCCCCGTGGAGCTGGCCCGAAGTCCCGGGAAATGTCTGGGTCAGAGGCTCCGGGCAGCTTCCACAGGGCTTGAGGAGGCCTGTGGGAGGAGGGAGGGGAGCTGGAGAAGCCCAGCGGGCGAGTGGGTCACTCTGGGGAAGAGGCACATGTGGCCCTTTGCTTCTCCACAAGAGTCACACAGCAGGGCCTGGGCGCAGCGGCAACAGTGCTAACAGCTCAGGAAAAACAAATCGACACGAAGAATGCTTGCAACTCTACTACTAGAAGACAAACAGCCAGTCGTCTGCAATGGGCAGAGAAGAGGTGTTTTTCCAATGACTCACGAGAGCATGAAAAGACGCTCGGTGCCTGGTCATCGGGGAAGTGTCAACTAAGCTGAGGCAGGAGGATCACAAGTTGGGGCAGCCTGGGCAACTCAGTGAGGCTCTATCCCAGAGTAAAAACCAAAAGGGGCTGGGGGGAAAGCTCAGTGGTGGAGTGCTCGCCTAGCATGTGCCAGGCCCTGATCCCGAGTACTGCACACACACACACACACACACACACACACACACACACCACACACGCACACACACGCATGCACCAGGTGAGATCTGGTTTCCCATCCATATGAAAGACTGTAATCAAAATATGGACAATAGCAAGTACTGGCGAGGATGTGGAGAAAGTGAAGCCTCACGCTGCTGGAGGGGATGCAAACAGTACAGCTGCTTTGGAAGCCAGCTGATAGCTCCTCAGCAAGGTAAGCCTTCAGCTGCCCCCAGCGATTGACCCTGCAAAGAGGAATTACCCAAAGGAACTGAATGCAGGTGTCCAAACAGATATCTGTACACCGATGTTCGTGGCAGTCTTATTCACAGCAGCCAAAGCATGATGGTGGCAACCCAAATATCCTTCAACAACTGTGTAAACAAAATGTGCTCCATCTACAGTGGGAGAATTTTCAGCCATTGTTATGGTTTGGACCAAGAACAGTCCCCAAAAGGCTCACGGCTTTCGGAAGATGACTGGATCATGGTGCACTGACCTCATCGATGGATTAAACCCTGGATGAGCGCACAGCTGGTTGTGCTGTTAGGAGGTGGGGCCTGGCTAGAGGAAGCAGGTCACTCAGGTAGTGACCTGGATGAGTGTGAGTTTGTCCCTAGCTCCTTCCTCGGTCTCTCTGGCTCTTCCCCTGCTCTACTTCCTGGCTGCCATGAGGTGAGCAGCTTTTCTCCACCATGCCCCTCCACCAAGATGTTTCTGACCTGGAGCCACCTTGCCATGAACTGAACCCTGTGCAACCATGAGCCAAAATAAACCTTTCTTCTTTTCAGTAGTGATATCAAGTGTTTGCTCCCACTGATAGAAACGTGAACCATAAAGTCATGCAAGGGAATGATGTGCTGATACCTACTATAACGTGGAGATGCCTTGCTACATGGTGAGTGGAAAACTAGGCAACCGTGCATGATCCCATCTGTATAAAAGACCCATCATAGCTGAGATCGCAGGGACAGGACAGACTTGTGGTTCCAGGGCTGGGGTAGGGGAATGACTGCTAATGGGCACATGCCTTCCTTTGGGGATGATAGAAAGTGGTGCTAGTTACAGGAGCTCATGAATGTACTGGAGGCTACCAATCGATCTACTTTAGACATATTTTACCACACCTATTAAATAATCTAGGAAAATAAATAAATAGATTGGAAAAGCCTGCTGTAGCTCCTTATCATGTCCAGAATAAAATCTTAAAGAACTTCTCTGCACTACAAGGCCCCACGCAATTTGTCCCTTCCCCACCACTCCTCTCCCCTGTCCCTCCATCTTCATCTCTCACTTATCTCCTTGCTGTTCCTTGAAGACACCAAGTAGGAGCCCACCCCAGGGCCTTTGCACTCACTGCCTCCCTCAACCTGGAAAACCAGATCTCCACTCAGCTAGCCCCATCTACTTCACTTAAGCTGTGGTGGGTAGACCGACGGTGGACCCCAACTGTCCCATCTCCCAGCATGTCCCCCTTTGTACAGTCCCCACGCCTTGCCTACAGGTAGGCCTGTGACTTGCTTCTAACCAGTAGAATACACAGAGGTAACTGGAGGCCACTTGCATGATCACATCATACAAAGCTGCAGCATTCTCCCTGCTGGCTGCAATGAAGGAGACAAGCATGTTGCGAAGGCCTGCATGGGAAGGAGCCGGAGGGCAGCGGCCAGCCAGTGAGGCCCTGAGGCAGGTGTCACCTGACAACCAGAAGGAAACTGAGGCCCATGGTCGCACAGGAGCCAAGTTGTGCCACCAACCTCATGTACTTGGCAGAAGATCCTCCCCAGCTCGGACTGCAGCCCCAGCCCACTCCTCGCCTGCAGCCTTCACCAAGATCCGGAAGCAGAGAAGCCAGCAACACTAACATTGTGTCTGGGCTCCTGACCCACAGAAAATGACAGGTAATGGACGTGCATTGCTTCAGGTGTGGTGCATTTGTTGCACGGCGTGGACAGCTAATACACAGGCCTCTGCCCAAGCTCACCTTCTCAGAGTGGCCTCTCTGATTTTCTCCTCTCCTAAAATAGAATCTGCCTGACACCCAGAGACAAATACTGCACAATCCTACACATAGGTGGCCGCTAAAATGGTCAAACTCATAGGAGCAGAGGGTAGCATGGTAGTTGCCAGGGGCTGGGGAAAATGTTGGTCAAAAGGGTTCAACTATGTGAGATGAAGACATTCTAGAGACCTAATGTACAGTGTGGTGATTACAATTAATAATGTTGTAGTGAATACTTAAAGTTTGCAGAGAGAGTAGGTTTTAAGTGTCCCCACCACAAAATAAATAAGTAAATGAGCTGAGGGATGTGTTGATTAGCTTGACAGTGATGGTCATTTCACTCTGTGTACATAGTTACACTTAAAATAATAAAATAAGATCTATCCCTCCATTATTTTCCACCGTTACACTGGTATTTTTCTGCATGCTGACTCTTTGTATCATCATTTATAAATTTGTGATGTGCAAGAGCAAGGACCCAGCCCATCTGGGTCACCTCCAGATCCCCAGGGCCTCTCGGGGAAGCTGGCCCGCAGCAGACCCCAGGAAATCCGGAAAGCAGGGGCGATTTGCCATCTTCACATGGCACGCTTTGAGTGCGTCAGCCTCAGTCCTCCTGAAAACCCAGCTAGCTCGTGTTATCATCCCATTTTTACTCCAAGGCTCTGTGGTAAAGACCAACACCCCCAAGTTTACACAGCTGGTAAATGGCAGAACCAAGATCGAAATGCAGGCAACCTGACCCCAGAGACTGGTCTTGACCAACACACAGGCAGCCTGAGGGGATCAGAGTCCCTCGCTCCTGCTTTCTTGCTTCTGATGAAAGGTGATTTCCTCCACCCTCGAGCACAGACCAGAAGGAATCTCCCATGGTCTTCCTGGGCAGAGAGGAATCAGGAAGCGGATGCTAAGTTTGGAGTGCTTATTTCCCTCGCTCCCTCCTTGTTAAGTTGCACAGACTAGCTGTGCCCCTCAACCAAAGGTGGCTTCTCCAGGCACCTGTTCTCCTCCCAGCTGGGGATGGTAGTCAAGCCCCACCACAGCCCAGCGAGCTTCAGAATTCCTGCTGGTTTCCTACATTCCTACTACGCCAGGCAAAGTATTAAGCTGGTCTCCAGATTCTTGCCCCCCGTCAACGCATCCTGCCTAATCCCCGCCCCTTGAGTGGGGGCTGGACCTGTGACTATAATGGGATTTCACAGTGTGATTCGGTTCCTAATCAGCTGGCTTTGAGTTAACCAAAAGAAAGATCAGCCTGGGTGGGTCTACCCCAATCCAGTAAGCCTAGAAAGCACTCAAAGTCTGGAAGAGTGACAGGCACCACCTGCTTGGCTGGAAGGACGCAACGTCCACATCATAAGCTGCCCCTGGAGGGGGACCCAGGCAAGGACAGAGTGGTCCCCAGAGCTGACAGTAATCCTTGGACAATGGCCGGCAAGAACACAGGGACCTCAGCCCTGCAACCTCACGAAACCAAATTCTGCCAACAATTTCCGTGAGTGTGGAAGGAAACCCACAACCTCGGAGGAGATCAGAGCCCCAGCAACACCCCCTGAGCCCCTGGGCAGGAACCTTGAGGACACCATGCCTGGACTACTGGCCCGGGGACCCGAGAGAGCTAAGAGACGGGTGTGGTTCAAGGCCACTGAGTTTGTGGACATCCGTCCTGCAGCCACAGAAGATGAATACACTGTGCTCAGCTCTGTGAGTGCTTCTTTCATCAGACTGTTCTCACACTACACTGACTTGGCTGGGCCATGCCTTGCTCCTAAGCCCCTACGGGTGGACTTTTTAACCTCTCTGTGCCTCAGTTTCCCCAACTGTAATAAGAGATGGTAGCTATTGCATCACGCAGATACAATGAGACGACGTTTAAAATGCCCCGTGCATGCTTGGGGCTCACCACATCGAGAAGGGTGGACTGCGCCCACCTGACGGTCACCAGGCCCTTCTCCACAGCACCCAGCAGATGCCTCCAGGTCTTGCTGCCCTGCAACTACCCGAAAGTGGGTGGTCTCATCTCCCAACTTGCAGGTGCCCACAGGCCTTTGGGATCAACACACCACCCTTCATGTTCTGCTTGTTTCGTCTGAAGACTAGTGAAATCGCAGTGGTCCTGGGGTGCAAAGGGCCACTGTGAACAGTTTATGGGCACCAAATCTAACCCAAGCACAACACAAGGGCTGGATGCTGCAGAGAAGCCCATTTCCATGCTCTCATCAACCCCCAGGTGGCTGAAAGGAGAGGAAAAGTCTTGTCCTGACCAAACCTTTCCACTGGGCTCTAGAGGAAACCTAGCTGGTGAGAGGCGAACTACAGAGCGGAAGAGAAACAGCTCAGAGGAGGAGGAGTGGACACTGGCACTGCCACACAGTGCCACCAAAGGCAGCTCGAATATGGAAGACTCTTCCAACTGTGACCTGCTGCAGGGGGAACTCGGGAGATCCTAGTGTGGGGGGCTGAGGGGCAATCCCCACCTCTGAGACTTAATCTTCCCCTCCATTCCTCCTCCACGTTGCTGTTGGTGGGCAGGGGGACACTTTCAGAGGTTCACTCAGTTACTTAGGCTCTGTGGGGGACATTGCTAGGACACGCAATATTCCTCCCAGTGACCAGAGGAAAACAGGAGGAAAGACATTTTTAAAAGTTCCTGGATTTAAGTACAAGTGTAGAATTGTTACAAGGGAAATGTTGGCAGACTCTGAGCAGTGCACACTGTAAAAACAGATGCTAGGAAGGAGAGAGATGGGCCCGGGTTGTGTCAAGAAGTAGCCTTGATAAGCCGGGTTCAATGATTACATAGGTGTCTATCACAGGACTTCTCAACGCCTCTCATAGTGGCACCGTGCCTCGTGAATCCCTAAATCTAGCTCGTTGTCACAAGCCTGTCAAAAGGGCAAATATACCACACACCTGTGGAACCCGGAGCCTTGGAAGTCAGGATTAGGAAAGTGCAGTGTCAAAAGGCTGAGTGCTGACCATCAGCTAAATGGATGTGGAGACTGGAATGTGGGGCTACAGGAACTCCTGGGCTAGCGCTTTCATAGGCACTGTCTGGATCCATAGTCCTGACTGTGGGCACTTCTCCATCGTCATCAGCCTCTCAGCTCACCCAGATGTGGACTCTAAAGGGAGTCCGGTACGTCTTCCCAGGCTGAACCCAGCATTAGGAGACAGATACCACTGAGTGCTCCAAAGCAGACCCTTGGCCCACTGGGCCTCCTCTTGCAGGCCTCTTTTGGAAGACCTGGTCCTGTGAGGATGCAACCTGGAGCAACACCCAGAGAAGCTACTAATGAGACGTCCGCAGAGGCTGGCATCGGGGCCGTCCGGGTGGGCCTGGAAGGGGGCCTGAAGCACTCAGAAAGCAATGAGTGAGCTCCAGAAGATGTCCTGAAAGCAGCGGAGCCGGGGCCCTGCGTGTCCCCTACAGCACTCCAAGGGGCCGAGCGCCAGTCTGCTCCTCCACCTCCCCGCAGGTGGCCCGACTGACTCTCCTCCTAGCAGCCGCACTCAGGCACCCACAAACGGTGCCCCTCTTCTCTCTCAGAGGCGGCATGGGACAGTCTGATAGTGACCAAAATAACCCAGCCTCATCCCAGTTCTCACCGGACAGTGCTGCGGGTTGAATGCTCAGCGTCCCCGAAAGTGCACATGGCAAAGGCGTGGTCCCCAAGGTGGTGCTCTTGGAAGGAGTTGGAACCTCGAGGAGAAGGGCCCTGTGGGGGCCCAGGTCACAGAGCATGTGCTTCAGCAAGACCGTTCACACACTGTCACCTCTCGAGACTTCCCACGCACCCTCCGGAGTTCTTACAGGTGGTTGTGAAAGGAGTAAGCCCGGCCCCTCTCTGCTCGCATCTGGGGCGTGACCGCTTCCTCCTTCCTACGCATGCTCCAGCCGCGAAGCTTCGCCATCGGCTACGCTCACCAGTGGCCGGCCCAATGGGCTGCCGATCCGGGACTTCGAACCTCCCAAACTGTAAGCGAAGTACACCTTCCACTCTCCGAAGGTGGTGTGTTGGGTATTTTACTGCAATAATGCAAATTATTCCTGTGGACTATAACAACGAATGATTTAATGTTTCTGAACTTCAGGCACCTCATCCATAAACAAATAAAATAAAATGTAATCTACCTCCCAGAAGAGTAAAGATGAAATTAAAGGGGATTCCAAAGCACCTCGAAGGCCTTCAACAAAAGAAGTTATTCCTTCTTCATTTTGCCTTTCCTCCCCTCAAAGGGTCAACAGAAAAAGGGCTGGTCTGCTACCAGGATGTGGTGTGACCTGGACACCACTCGGCTTATGAGCTTGTTGGAATACTTTTGGTTGAAAATCACAGACTCATTCAAATCAACTCAAGTGAGGAAAGTGAGAGAAAGGATAACTTATAAAACAGGAAAGATGACACAGAGAACGAGGAGCTAGCAGCCAGTTCTCAGAAAAGAACTGGAAAGGAACCGGGCTGTGCCCAGCGGTCCACGGTGTTCCTTCATCCTTTCTCTTCTCTTAGCATCAGTGTTTCCCTCAGGACTGGGGATTAAAGCCAAGGACTCTGCGCTGAGCTACATCACCAGCCTTTGCTTTTTCTTCTGAGGCAGGGTCACATGAAGTCACTAATTCGCCCAGGCTGGGCTCAAACTTCTGATCCTCCTGTCTCAGCTTCCCAAACTGCTGAGATTACAGGCATTCACCACCATGCCTGGCTTCAGCAGCATTTTTATTTATAACTCTCTCCCAATCCACAGAACAGATAATGACAGCCAACAGCTCACCTCAATACCCAGTCTGGGCCAGCAGGACCCCACTTCCTATAAGCTTAAATCCAAATTCCTGAGGAATGTATTCATTGGCCCAGTTAGAGTTGAGCCCTCTCTCTCCTCCAATCAATAGCTTCCAAAAGTAGGACCATGAAGCTTTCATTGGCCCAGCTTGGGGTGGCCCCTACCCCTGGTCCAATCACCAGTGTCCAGGGGTAGGCCCATGCCTCCTCAATATGGGGACTCACACTGAAACCAAGAAGAACAGGGTATGACAAATGGTGACTTGCTGAGGGAAATGAGACATAATAGCTGCCCTCAAGGAGCTCACAATTTCTAGAGCATTTCAGGCTCAAAGATGGACAAACCCCAACACCATTCAGAAAAGACCACTACAAGCGATAGGACTGAGACATCGCACAAACAGCATTTGGTGGGAGAAGTTCCCAGAAGCCACATCATCCACCAGCCCAAAGCCATCCTAGGACCTGACAAGCTAATTAATCACAATTATTATTGATGTCAGTGCCAATCCACCTGCTCATGTCACAAGACATTAGTTATTGCCAAGAATGATGAATCCCAGGATGTAGAACATGCTAAAAATATTAATCTACAAGTGAAAATGGTTTTAATTGGATTTCGCCCTTGGGGTCATGTCAGGGGCCTGCTTTCAATCAGACTTGTCCAGTCAGCAAAGCGGACCCCAGCCTTTCAAATTGAAACTGTGATTGGCTGGCAGAGGTTAATAGAAATGTTGGGAAATAAATAGGTTATTGATTGATCATAACAATCAGCCAGCTCCCAGCCTACCTTGCTGACCTCGCCCACCCAATTCTACAGCAAATTCAGTTAGCATCTAATTATGGATCACTTTTACAATACTGTGTATTAATGAGCAGATAGTACTATGGGGGCAGGGGAATTCTTTCTGCAGAAGTTTCCCAGGGGCAGAAATGTCGTAGGATCTCATGTCCATGAGTGGGAAGGATCCTGTGAGGGTTAAAGTCCCTCTCCCCACATCTCTCCTGACACCTCATTTATTCCTGCAACACGCATTCCCCGGGCAGGAACTTTGTGCAGGGGACCCGGGACGGCGTTGCCGGAGGCACCCCGTCTGCGTAGGAGCTCACTCTGTGATGCAGGGTCTGCGAGCTACCAAGCTCAAGAATCACTTGGCAGGTGGCGCACCAAAAAGGCAGAGCCCTGGCAGCACCCCCTCCCCCAGATTCTGACTCAAGGGCTCTGCATTTTAATGTGCCCTCCTCATCGTAGAAACTCAGACATTGTCAGGGACCCCTTTTTTGAGACTCACTGGCCTGGTCAGGAAAAGCCACACTGGGAAAATCATTATTCATGACTTGGAGACCTTGCCCAGCAGGTTGTCCAGAGTACAGTGAGAAACGAGGTGAGCAGGAGCAGCCGAAACCAAGCAGGACACACAGGGGACCTTGAAGAACAGTTTGCCCCATGAATGGTCACTCTTTTTGAGACAAGGTCTTACTAAATCACTAAGTTGTCAAGGCTGGGCTTGAACTCACGATCCTCCTGCTTCAGCCTCCCAAAGTGCTAGGAACACAAGGGTGCCCTTTCACTATAGGTGCTTTCTCAATTCCAAATGGCTCTTTACAATGTAGAAATCCTTCATTGGTCCATCATCTTGATGAACCAACACGGCAGTGCTACGAAGATGGCACAGATGGGGAAACTGAGTCTTGGAGGTACAAGGGACTTGCCAGAGGTCACACACCCAATAAACCCAGACAAGAAAGCAAGCCCAGTGTTCATGTGCTGAAGCATTGTGGCCACCTGATCAGGGAAGGTGGCCCGTGCTTCCACAGGGTTCAGACAGTGGGTCAGGGATGGGGTGTGGTTAGGAGTGCCGGGTAGCAAATAACACACCCACAGCTTTTAAGCCAAGGATGGGCCAAGTGTGGGGGTGCACGCCTGTAATCCCGGCACTCGGGAGGCTGAGGCAGGAGGATCACAAGTTCAAGCCCAGCCTGGGCAACTTAGCAGCTTAGTGAGACCCATTCCAAAATAAAAAATTAAAGGACTGGGGCCAGGTGTGGTGGCATGTGCCTGTAATCCCAGCACCCAAGAGGCTGAGGCAGGAGGATCACAATGATTTTGAGGCCAGCCTAGACTACAAGGCAAGACCTTGTCCCAAAAGAGCAAAAACCAAAAAAGGAAGAAAATAAAAAAGAGTGCTGGGAAGGCACCCAGTGACCTCTCAGAATGCTGACATGGGTCCCTCAGGGAGACTCTCACCTCAGAGGCAAAAAGAATAACAGACAGAATAGCAGACAGAGGTGACTGGCAGCCCCGGTGCAGGCCAGCAGGCCCTCGCAGAAGAGCAGGTTTTGTGTGATAAATGCGGTTTCTCAGCCTCCTCCTCCACACCGCCTGCCTGGGCTCCCTGCCCCGCTCTCCCCTCCAACCCAGTCTCTTCCCAGCAGCTGGAGGCCAAGATCTAAAGTTATGCATCCCACAGCACAAAGCCCCCAGTGGCCTCCGAATACACCTAGGGCCGAATCAGATCCTTATGGTGGGTGAACAGGCCCTGAATGACCCACCCGCTCACCCCCCAACCTCGCATCCCTCAGCCTCTTGGACTCCAGCCTCATCCCTGTTCCTCTGTCATACCAACTTCCAGGCATTTCCACTCCATCATTCCCGCTTCCAGACCTTTGCCCTTGCTGTTCCCCCTGCCTGCCATGCTCTCCCTCCTAATGTCATGTGTCAGGCAGGTTTCTTTTACTGTGACAAAATATCTGAGATCACCAATTTAAAAAGAGGAAAGGGTCACCCTGGCTTGCAGCTTTGGAGGTCTCACTCCGTGGTCAGCTGGCCATGCTGCACAGGTTGGGCCTCTTGGGGGGCGCAGGATATCAGGGCAAGGATGCACAGGGGACAAGCTGCTTACCTCATGGTGGCAGGGAAGCAAACAGAGACAAGGAGCATGAGACAGCACCCCACAGTCCCCTTCCAAGGCACACTCCATGGACTATGATCTCCTGCTAGGCCCCACCTTGTAAAGACACCACCACCTCCCAGGAGTGCCACCCTAGGGACTAGGCCTTTAGCACCTGGGCCTTTGGGGGACATTCCAATCCCAGTGGCAGCCTGCCACATGGCTGACTGCCTCTCAACAGCCCAAGTGCCACCTCTCCCGGAGACCCTCCCTGACCACCTCCCGTCCACCTGCTCTTTTTAGAATGGGATTTGGGTCCCCACCCACCTTGGGGTCACCCTGTCCCATGTCCCACCTCACAGAGTGGTGCACAGTGCTCAGCATCCCTGTTTCCATGATGAACAGCTGTCTCACCCACTGCCCTGCGCGCCTGGTGAGGACAGAGTGAGCTCCCAGTCGCCGGCCTGCCACAGAGGCTGGCACATGGTTCAGTGCACGGCCAATTGACTGTCCAATCCAGATCCAAAATGCAATCAAAGGAAAGTGGGGCCTGCCTGTCCAGAGACCAGGGCAGCCAATGCCTGCCGGGTCTCAATCTGGGTGGTATGCACACACAGTGCCCCCGGGGCCTGCTCCCCGGCTCTGTGGGGTCATAAAGAGGTCAGGCCAGGAAGACACCAAGTAAGGTCACAACCTGGGGCCAGTCCTTGCTGCAGAGGAAATGGATGCCTGGATGCATTTATTCTGTGTGTCTTCACATGCAGAAGACTCCTCTGCATGGGAAATGGGCAGCCCATGAGGACCCGTCACAGCCACACAAGACAGACATGCTTGGAAAATGAATAGAATTGAGAGGTGTTCAGGAGGTGGTGATGGAACAGGACTCGGTCAGAGGCTGTGGCAGGGAGAGGGAGGGAAAGATGGCTCCGGGGCAGAGACGGTGGGCTGCGCCTGACACAGGAAAGGCTGCCGGGGACCAGGCTAGGGGTCAGGGAGCAGGGAAGATCCTGCACATGGCTGAGCGAGCAGCCAGATGTGCCTTATAAGGAGCACACCAGTTGTCATTGCAGCCTAGTAAAACTCTCTGTGACCGAGGAGTTTAAAACCACACTGTGCTCATAAACCTTCCGTGTGGGCAGACTCAACGGGGACAGTTTGCTTCCACTCTAGGCAGCAGCACCTGGCTGTGGGCAGCTCAACGAGAGCTGCGAGATCCACCTTTGAGATGGGTCAATCCTGACCTGCCAAGCTGGTGGCACCACAGGCTGGGAACTCAGCCAGGGCTGCAGATGAGAGATAGAGTCAGGGAAAGCTCACTTCCTCTCTACCTGGCCTCTCTGCAGCTACTGCAGCTTTCTTACAGCCGATGGCTGTGTTCCAAGAGTGAGTACTCCTCACCCTTGGAAGTCACATAATATCAATGTCCTGTTGCTAGGACAAAATAACAGACATACAAAATTTAGAGGAGATGTTTATTTTGGCTCATGGTTTCAGAGGGTTCAGTTCATGGTCAGCTGGCTCCAAGTCAGAAACATCATGGTGGAAGAGTGTGGTGGAGGAAAGTCACTCACCTCATGGCAGCCACAAAGCAGAGAAAACAAGAAAGAGCCCAGGAAAAGACATACCCCTCAGAGTCACAGCCCCCTGCGACCTACTTTCTCCAGCCAGGCCCTACCACCTACAAGACCATCAGCAATGAGCTCAGCCATGGTTAACCCATTGATGAGGTTTGTGCCCCCATGATCCAGTCATCTCTGTAGGTGCCTCTTTATATAGTCACGTTGACGGTCAGGATTAACCACCACAGTCCTGTCCACCAAAGCCACACATCTGCCACATTCAAGGGGAAGAGGCTCGTGAAAGAGGGAGGATTATGGCAGCTATTTTTGGAAAATACCTCAATATTGTTAGAACCCATCAAAATAATAAGAGCTACTGTTTCCCACACCTGGAACTCACTCCCCTGGGGCCCTCCTACTGTCTCCATCACCCCACGAGAGAGACTCGGTGCCAACCCCATCTTATACATGGACACACACAGGCTCAGGCAGGTCATGCAATTGTGCAAGGAGACACAACACTTGAGCCTGGACTTGACGTTGTGTCCTTCCCACCCCAGTGCCCACAGAAGACCCATCCCAGATTCAAAGGTGCTATGCTGGGCAAAGGGCCCAAATCAAAAACTGTGGGAGTCCAGCAGCTCCAGTCCCTGGCAGCCTGAAGACCTGGGAAAGTTTCGAGGCCCCGGTGGCCTGACCCCAGTGCCAGAAGGTGATCCGTGGAGTGAGCTCCCTGGTGGCCTGCAGCCCAGTTGCTAGAAAAATGCCCCCGGGCCCCCGTGCTTCCAGGCCACTCCTCCTGGCCTTGGCGGCTCCCTGCATTCCTTGCATTCCAAGACTTAGCTGGGAAGATGCCCGCTTCCACAACTGAGGCCTCACATCTCCCATGGGGCTCTGTCCCCAGCGTGGCTTCACCCTCCTTGCAGCAGCCACAGCTGGCAGAAGACGCCCGTGGGGACCGGACCACTGCAGCTGCAGTTTCGGGGATGTGCACATCCAGGTAGGTTCAGCAAGGACGAGGACGCGGCTGCACGCCAGATGCCAGCTCGCTCTGTGATAGGGTCCAGGTGGCCCCTGGTGTGTGTGTGTGTGTGTGTGTGTGAGGTTTGGTTTTGTTTGTGTGCTGGGGATGGAGCTCAGGGCCTGCGCATGCTATGCAAGAGCTCTACCACTGAGTCACAGCCCCAGCCCACCCCCATCTGACCCTCAGGCCATTCTGCCCTCCCCCTGGATTCTCTTATAAGACATACATGTTCTGATAGACAAATTTAGTGAATGTTATATTTTTAAAAACTGATACAGTAAAAGACACATTGCCATTGATCCCCTTCAAAATGCTTCCCCTAGTTTCCAACGCTCACCCCACTGTCCTGGCCACTTTCTGAAGCAGTTCTGGAAGTCCCCTCTCATGAGTGTCTTTAGTCACGGCTGCCTCCATGTTCAGAATCGATTCAAAACGTTTTCCTTCGTGGTCATTTTGACTCTGGGCACAGCCGGAAGTTGCACGGTGCCAGACCCGGTGAACGAGGCGGAAGAGCACCCCACACAACGTCCCTACGCACCCACCTTTCTATCGGATGGCACTCGGCAGCAGCATTCATTGTATTTTTGATCACACTTCATAAAGACACTCATGAAACCTCTTTGACAAGTTCTTTGGCAGGAACACAGTGTAATCCCCCCCAGTCCTCGCACTCACAAGGCTCCTCTGGCCTCCGCTGTATTCGTCCCACAGGATGTGGCCGGGCCTGCCCCTGGGCTCACACGGCAGTGGGCACCGCGCAGCCAGGGCGCAGGCCGAGCCTCAGCCTGGGGCCTCTCCGCTGGGGAGGCAGGAAGGGAGCAAATAAATACAAAAGCTCCGCCTGTGCTGTGAACTGCCTGGCAGTGACCGCATCAGGGAGAGAAGCCAAGAGAGAGAAACTTTGGTTTTCGGTTTCTTGCAGGCTGCAGTGGAACCCAGGCCCTCATTATCACTGAGCCACCCCCCGGGCCAGGCTCAAGCCTACGGGGAAGATGGAGCCTGCATTTGAAGCTGGGTTTCCTGGTCCTCCCACTGTGTCTTTGGATCTGTGTCTTCCCCTCTCTGGGCCTCCAGGTCCCTCCTGTAAAATAGGGATAATGCAACTCAAACCGATGCTAGCACCTCAGCAATCCATCACTCCTCCACTTCGCGTGGAGCCTGGCATCCAGTAAGCTCTCAGGAAACAGCAAAGGCCCCTATGTATCAACCCTGGGGCAACATTGGGGGCTGGGAAGTGGGAGGGGAGAATCAGAAGAAGAAGAACCCAGCTCATCCGCAGGTTCTCCTGGTGCACTAGTCACAGAGGAGAAGCCTGGGGGCCCACATGGCCGGAAATGCCAGCATTATTGACTCAAAGTGACTCTTGCCAAGAGCAGTATGGTGGAATGCAAGCCAAACTCAGAAACTACCCACTTTGCAGAGGAGAACACTAAGGCACAGAGAGGGTCTGTCGCTTATCTTTACTTCTGTCAAGAACAGAAGACCTCAGCAGAAATAAGCAGAGCTTTTCAGACTTTCTGCTCTCTGTTGCATTCGTGTCCGCCCCTTCCTCATCCCTCTCACCCACGCCAGACCCTACCCAATGCCCTGAACTCTGCGATCCCACGGGGGTCCCTGCAGCACATCCCCAGACATCTCTGGAAAAACCCAGTTTCCCAGCCCCAGAATCAGCTGCAGCGGGTTTGGTACAACTCTGCCATCTGCTGGCGACACCTATGAATTGCAGCTCTCGCGGGGCCACTGGGCGCCAGCCTGCAGCCTTGGGACTCTGCCCTCCTGGGGCCACGTGACAGGCGACATTGCAACAGATTGAATGTACAAGCAGATATCAGAACCCAGCAGAATCCGTCTCCTATTAAACCATCCATTAAAGAGATTTACCAAAAAGAGTAAAGCTGTCTTCTCCTTTAATTTGTTTTGTTTTGGAAAGTAGCTATTTTCCATAAAGCATGTGTTGTTTATGTTGGTAAGCAATGAGGTTTATTACTGTTACGGTTGTTTTTCCATGAATTAATAAACAAGTCTGTTTTAAACGTCTTGGCTTTGATTTATAATATGGGAGAAGCACTACGCCAGTTCCCCTCTCCTGTTCGTGACTCCTGTCTGTCTAGTTGCTCATTTAAAGTCTCTCTGGGCTGTGGGCTCTGCAGAAGCGAAGCCTGTCTGCTTCCTGGCTGTGTCCCTGGTGCCTGGCACCTGGTTAACACAGAGTGGGGGTCGGCAACACGTTGTCGAATCAGCGAAAAAGAAGCCGCTGACCTTTGCAAGTGGGCGGTAGTCACGTGCCCGTAAGTGGCCATTGGCCATATAGTAAGAGTGAAAAGGGGACGTGAAACTCCAGTGTCCCAGAACCACAGTGACAGAGGGTTACAGGAGGGGCGGTCAAGGGAGGCTCCTCCAAGTAGCGATGCTCACCTGAGACCCGAGGGTCTCGGACGTCTGCCGTGTGGAGCGCGGAGGGACACACAACACAGGTGAAGGGCGGAGCCAGGACAAAGGCACTCGGGGGACAACTGATGGGTGCATTTGAGTGATGCAAAGACCAGCCAGCCCACCATGAGCGCAGGGCACGGCCCGGAGTACAGAAAGCGCCTGGCCCAGTTCCTGGGTGAGCAGAGGGGACTAAAGGAGCTGGGAAACCCCCGTGGGCAGCTGGGAGCTGCCAGGAGCACGAGGAAGCCACTACTGGGCCACCCATCTAGTCTCTTGAGGGCAGAGGGGACTTAAAGACGCCCTCAGTGAGGGTCCTTCTTCTCAGAAGATGCCGAAGCCGAGTTAGAAAAGGGCTCCCCAAGATCACCGAGACCCAAGACACAGGAACAGTGTCCTTCCCAGCTGCGTGGGGTCAGGGGTCACTGGGCAAGTGTGTGCCTGCTCAGCCTGAGTGCTGTCCTGGGTGCTGCTGGCTCGGCTTCTGTCCCCAACTCCAGGGTCCTCTCCCCCAGCCAGGCCAGTGTCCTGAGCATTCCCAAGACCATCGACCTCTCCCCTCCCTTCCCCTCTCCACGTGGGAGGTCCTCTGCCAGCCGCAGGACATTCTCAGTTCTTACTGCACATGGGCAGCCCCTGGCTTTGAGCTCAGGATACATTCCGCCTAGAATGTCCCCTGCCCTGTCCTGTATCTTGTGGAGACTCCAGCCCTCTAGAACTGGCCCAGTGGCTCTCGCCAGAGCCACTCCAGAATGCCCTGCTTACTGACATAAGCCTCTCGAGAGCTGGGGTTAAAGAGCCTAAAGACACCACGTGCAAGATCCCAACCAGAGGTAGGCGATCCATTAGCCACGTCTGCCACAGATGGCTCTGGCAATAAGAACTGTAATTTTCTCTGCAGCATTGCCCTGGGCACAAACTAGTACTTTAAAAAGTATTGATTGAGCTGGGCCTGGTGGTAGACAAATGTAATCCCAGAACTCTGGGAGGCTGAGGCAGGAGGATTGTGCCCGGGCAACTCAGTGACTTAGAGAGACCCTGTCTTAAAATAAAACATTAAAATGGCTGGTGATGTAGCTGAAGGCAAAGGCCTTGGGTTCAATCCACAGCAGCTCCCCCAAAATACCAATGGGGGCTGGTGGCCACACGACACTGGGAATGTACTCGATACCTCTGAAGTGTTCACTTAAAGAGAGTCACGGCGGTAAGTTTTATGTGCTGTTTCTCTCACCACAATTTAAACTGCATAGAAACACTCCCTAATGGGAACATGTGAGGTCTCAGTCTGGAGGAAAGACTGAGTGACACCAGCTGTCCCTTCTCCCCCGAACCGCACGTCCCTTCCGCCTCACCAGCCACGGGCATCTTTTGGGTGTGAATTGATTTTTAATATCAAAATGATATTTTACACAGAAGCAGCTACATCTGTGGGTAAAAACAAAAAGCCACATGAGGCTCCTTTGCTGGGTCCAGGTAAAAATCAGCTTTTTAATCGACAGCAGAATTTCTGTACACATTTGCCATCCCCTAGAAGCTGAGGACACAGAACATAGACATCTTTCCTGACCTGTGAATGTCAAGGCGCAGGCCGCGGGTCCTCTGTTGGGAAGGGAGCCAGCGTCCTGCCCCAGCATCCACCCCGCCTTTGCTCAGTATGTCCCCCAGGACACTAGCACCACCCTCAGGCCGCGCAGTGGCTCCTGCCTCAGTGCATCTAAGGAGGGCCCGGGACACCTCCCGGGGCCAGGTCGCCTCACCAGAGGACGAAGGAAGCGCAGGCACGGGAGAGGTCAGGACAACGTGCCTCCTGGGGCTCAGTTTCCACTAGCATTAAATCAAGGAGGGACACACTCACACACACTCACACTCACACACACACTCCTAAATCTCACAATCACTGTCACAGTCAACAATGGCCTTCGCCCAGTCCTCCTGCCTTTGGAGACAGAAGGTCCTGTTACCCACCAACACATTTTCCCCTCTCTGGGGCCAGGATCACCTCCTGGACCCGCGTGGCCCCTCCCGCAGCCACACAAGACAACTGCTCCCTCTCCAAGCCTGCAGCCCGCGGCCACATCTCCCCGTAACTCCTCCAGGGGCCTTATGCCACCAGGGCACGTCACATTTTCAAGACAACTCCTCTTCCGAGTCCTCACTGTCACCTCAGTCCTCTGTGCCTCCGATCCTCGCAGAGCTGCCTCTGCCTGGACCAGGCGAAGTGGGGCCTGTTCACCTCGGAATGGACTGGAAGGTCCTGATGGTTCCCAAACCTTCTACACAATCGGTCGTAGGAAACGTGGCTGGCGCTCATTACAAGCCCCAGAGTTCCAGCTGAGCTGAGACAACCAAATGGCCAGTTTGAAGCCTCATACTCCCTCTGCCTTTCGCGGGCCACATCCACATAGCTCCCCAACGCACCACATCCGAGCCACAGGGCCCGTGCTTGGCCACGTCAGCATCTCTCTCCCGCCGCCTTCCCCACGGAACTCCCAGAGCCCCTGTGACTCCTCTACACCGGGGAGCTCTGTATCTGCCATTCCCGCTGCCGGGACTCGCCCCCTTCGCAGGCCACCAGCAGGGTTCCGTTCACAAGCCCCTCTCCCCAAGCCCCCCTGCCTGCCACACTGCGAGCCCCGACCCCACTCTACCCCCGCACCCGACCCACAGGTTGGATCGAAGCCCCTGGCTGCCAGCCCGCGCGGGATCACCGCTCAGCCTCCGTGCCTGGCACTGTGCCTACCGATCTGTACAAGCATCATGATGACAAGCCAGAGCGGTGCTGGGCTCGCGGTGTCCTCAGCAGCCTCCTTACCACTTGAGTACCGCCCAGTTCCGGCCTGCGAGTGTTTGCGTGACACGAGGCTGAGCAGCCACTAGGGGGCGGCAGGTAGGCGCTTCCTGGGCGCGGGGTCTTAGCACCCTGCGCCTTCTCCAGACTCCTCCGGGGCTGCTCTGCTCCCAGCTCCGCAGGGTCGGCTCGGAGCCAGTGGCCATGGCAGAGAGGGTTCTCGAAGCACCCCCCGACCCGAACTACTGTCCGTGAGCCTTCACAGCCAGCCTCTGAAACTGCCCTTGAGCAAGCCGATCCTCCAAACCCTCCAGACCGGGAGCTCTGCTCTCCCACAGCCTCCGACCAGCAAGCCGGGTTAAATTACACTTAAGGGCTGATGGATTTATAATCCTTCTGAAAATTTCTAACTGTTCTAGAGTTACCAAAACTCTGACATACCCAAAACAGGGACTCTGGACCCTGGCCCGAGGGCCGATGTTTCCATATATAACGTCATATTCTCTGCACACATCAGACAGGCACGTTAAGGCTCATGAGTTACATCGGCTTGTGCAGACTGTAAGATTATTGTTTAAAGGAGCCGGGGCAAATGCAAAGAAGTTAAGAAGATATGTCCATTGGTCAAAACTTTGGAAGGCTGACTCTGGGTCAGAGCCCACCTCAGCAGGTACCAGCCCCCCATCAGGCCTGGGCCACACCCCAGCTCTGGCACCTCCTTTTAAGAGCTATGATAGTTAAAGACATCTGATTGCTCTGACCAAGAACAGCCACCAAGTCCGACATCACTAGCTACACCTCTCCCTGTCGATCAAGTTCCAAACCCTCCCCAGCCATGCCGCCATCCAAGCTGTTAATAGTAACAGTAATGAGGACTGTTAGACCTGTTGTTAGTCAGAAAGAAATCCACAAGCCATTAGTTTTTGCTGAAAGGAACAGACCAGGAAGGCAGGAGTTAGTTGAGGGGAAGGAAAGGTTAATTAAGAGCCGGCCAAAGCCAGGCAGGGAGCCTGGAGCCCCCAGGTGGGTGGGGTTGGCTGTTAGTGGTCAGCCCCTGGGGCAGCCAGGGCGAGGCAGGGATTAGCTGGGTGAGAGCGAGAGTTAGTGCAAGGGAGCCAGAGATTAGCCCAAAGAGGCCAAGGTGCCTACTGGAGGTGAGGCACGAAATCACCCCCAGGTGTGGCCCTGGCTTAGCAGCTGGCGGGCTCTGGGGGAGGCTGGCCGGACAGGGGCAAGGGTGTGGACAGGACAGGGCGTGAGAGGTAACTTCTTGGCCAGCCTGTGGGACCCTGGGATTCTCGTCCTGCTCCCCACTTCCTCCTCCTGCCAACCCCCAACTCTTGCACAGGGAGGGGCTCTCCTCACTGCCTTTGGGACACAGCTACAGACGCCCCCTAGCTTCCAGGTGTGAAAGGTCTTTCTAATGATAAGAAATGGCCCCACACCTACTTCCTGTGTGAGTTTCCAGTCTCTCTCACCTTTCGATTTAGAGGAGCCCTTCTAGCCAACTTCCTGTGTGGGAAAGGGCCCTCTCGCTGGTTATTGGCCGTCCCTTCTCAGTGCCTAGTGGTAAGGGAAGCCCTTTCACTGGCTTCTGGCATCAAAAGGCCCCTCTTCTCAGCTTCAAGTATGGAGAATGTCTCTGTAGCTGACTTCCTGTGTACTAAAAGCTCCCCTCAATGATTTGTCAGTGTAGGAAAGACCTCTCTTTTGACTTCCTACTTGAGAGAGTCTCCACTGACTGACTTCCTGTGTGAGGCAAGGTCCCTCAGCTGAGTTCTGTTTGGGGACATGCCTTCTTTGACTTCCTTTTCAGGGTGGCTACAGTCTCTACCCCTTTCCCATGAAGAACATTAACCTTGCCGCCTTCCAGAGAAGGAAGCACAGACCCCTTTTCTCCTGCTCCTCTGGCTGGGGAAAGCCCGGAACTGCACACTCTAGACCCACAAGCCTCCACACTCACACCCCAGAGGATGCCCTGGCCCTGCCCACTCCCAGTGGCAACCAGCGCTGTGCACGGAGGAAAGAGGTCATGCTCAGAGTCCACCCCCCCCCACATCCACAGGGCCACTTCCTCCTCCTTTGGGCGTTGTTAATAAGGCCATCCCCTGCCTTAGACCTGGCCCAGTGTTCTCTGATCTCACAAGCAGCCAATCTGGGACATGGGTCTGCAGCACCAGCCCGGGGACATCTGCCTGCCAAAAGGAGGGGACCAGCCCCCAGGGGACCCAGAGCTCGGCAGGCTGAGGTTAGTAAGAAGAGAAAACAGGGTTAGTAGGGCTGGGTTAGTAAGTTAGCACAGCACCAGCGGCGGGGGCGCCTCAGCAGACACACACAGGATTCACTAGGAGAGAAGGAAGAACTCACGCAGGTCTGTTAGTTTGTTAAGGGAGGGTGGGGCGCAGGCGAGGCGTCCCCAGGTTAGACAAGTTAGTAATCAAACAAGAGAGCTACCTACTGAAAAGAAAGCTGAAGGGGAGGAAGAATGTGGGGGAGACACAGTTAGGGGTTCGAAGCAAGTGTCTGGCCCCAGGAGGGAGGGTCTCTGTGCAGAATACCCAGGGAGACCAGGGCCGGGTAGCTGCTGCTGCCAGCTAAGTTTCCCACCCCCACCCTGATCCCTTCTCTTTTTTTAAGTCTGCCAAGACCTTCATAGGGTCTAGGAAGCTGGGGCACAGAAGTGAGGAGACTGGGTCAGAATCCCGCACGGAAATGACAGAGTTGCTAAGTCGTGTGCACGCCCTGTCTGCAGTGGGCATCTGCACAAAGATCCCAGCCCAGGCCGGGCCCTCCGGAGCCTCATCTGCCCCCACGGCCCAGCCCCTTCAAGGGCCCAGGAGCTGCAGTTAGTAGGGTCTGGCTGCAGGGGGTTAGTAGGGCATGCTCAGGCCTGGTTAGTGGGTTAGTCGCTTGGCAGAAGGCCAGGCACCTCATCACGCGCCACAGCGTCCCGGCCGAGCCCTGGGTTAGTAGGTTAATCACACCATGCAGCACTGCCCAGCCCGTCCAGCCGTGGCTCCGGAGACCTCCTGTCCACCCACCGCTCCCCCAAGCCCAAGTGTGGGGCCTGACCAGGGCAGGAGATACATCTCTGCGCCCCTCAGCCCTGCCAGAATTGAGCCTGGCCGTTCGGACCCTGTGTTTTACTTCTGTCTCCTGACTGTGGGTCTCAAGGGTCCCCCAACCCCCACACCTCAGTTCCCCTGGAAAGGGGTACTACTTGTCCTGGTTAGAAACCACCTGCCTGGTTCTGGTCAGGCCCATCCCAGAGGGCTGGGACTTCCACTCAGACACTCATGCACACACACAGACACACGCACACAGATGTGATCCCCAGAGCCCCCGTGCCTGGTAGACATGTCTCCCACCACAACTAGCCTGCCCTCCCCTCCTTCCCATGGAACTGCTCTGAGCTGGCCTGGCCTGGGGACCAGACTCAGACTCCTGTCCCCTCCTGGCCTGCTTCCTTTACACCAACACCGCAGCACCTGGGGTGCACCCTACTTACACCATCTCCTGTCACCAGTGAATGTTCCCTACAGGAAACCCAGCCTTGCATCTCCCACAGCTCTAGATGATGCTCTGTGAGACAAGGTTCTGGGGCCAGAAAAATCACCCTCTACCCTGTCCCTGAGTATCTGAAATCCTCAGGAGCATTTCAAAGGCTCCGATAAGCCCTGAGCTACCTGACCTTGCTCTGAGTATCTTGCTATAGTCTCTCCGTAGAAGCTCTAGTCTCTCCCAAGAAGCCCCGAGCTGAGCTAGAAGCCTCCACGGCCTGCCTTGGACCCTGCCCCCTTCTCCAGTTCTCCACCTGCCCTGGCCGAGCAGCAGCAGTCTAAACCATGGCCACAGCATCACCTAGCCCCCCAATGGCTGGCACATGAGTAAGCCCAAAGCAGGTGCTCAGTTCTGAGGGGCAGAATATGCCTCTTCCCCGAGCTCACTGGAAAGAGCCGGTATGACAGCAGGCAGGGGCAGGGCTAGTCCGCAAGGCCTCCAGCTCAGAAGGTGCCAGATAGACCAGCCCTACTAACCTCCCAGATGGGCGGGAGCTTTTCTTGAGCACCAACTAAGTGCCCAGCACTAAGCCAGGTGCATTATCTCTGAGGGTGCTCCCTGGACCTGTGCACCAGGACCGCACCTAGCTGGTTCCAGTTTTGGTGGGAGCTGAGCTCTCGGTGGCGAGGGGAGTTGCCATCCAGGCTCTTCTCTGGACTGGGCTCTCCAGTTCTGCATGCCCAGAGGCAGCTCGACCCACCCCGGCCCTGCGCCGGCTGCTCCCTGCCCTACTTTCCATTCACTCCCTCCTCCTTTCCCTGTAAGTGGGGGTTCTGGAGGGGACATGGCGCCAGCTTCCCATGTTTGTGGTGACTGCCCCGTCACGGACTGAACTGTGTTCCCCCAAAGTCCACAGGCTGGATCCTCACCCCACTGGGGGCTGTGTGTGGACACAGGACCTTCCGGGATGTGATCAAAGTTAAATGAGGCATGAGCCTGGGCCCCTGGTACTACAGGACTGGTGTCCTTATAAAGAAAGACAGAGAGAGAGAAACCAAAGTGCCACAGAGAAAGGCCACGTGAGGACACAGTAGAGGTGCCATCTGCAGGGGCCTCGCCAGAAGTCACCCCCGGTACCTGGGTCTTGGACTTTCTGGTATCCAAGACCATGGGAAACAGATCTTGGGCGCTGAAGCTCTGCAGGCTGTGCAAGGTATTCTGTTACAGCAGCCTGAGTTGATGAGTGCCCCCACCTCCCCTCCCCAGGAAAAGGACTTCCGGTTTTCTAACTGATCTTAGGAAAGCCATAAACTGATCTCTTGCAAGTACTGGGACTGTCTCTTCTGCAGGGACTGTCATCGGTGAGGGGGGACCCTGGAAGGGAGGTGTACGGGGAAACTGCCTGTGGCAGGGGGCATGTGAGGCCGGTCCTGCTGGCCTCTGCTCCAGGACAGAATCCAGGACCACAGAGGAGGCCCGGGGGCTCTGCGGGACCACAGAGGGGGGCCGGGGGCTCTCCGGGACCACAGAGGAGGGCCAGGGGCTGACTGCCTAGCGCATGTCCCGAGCTCGGGCTCCGATAGCCCTTCCGGCCTTGGGGGGAGGGTTCTATTTAGGTGGCAGGAGTGAGACCAGGGCCGTCAGCCTGTTTCTAGTGAGCCTCCCTGACCCTGACATCCTCATCCCTATGCCTTTTCTTTTTAAAACGGTGCCCCCCTGTCCCTCCAGTCGCCTCCCAGACCTAGACACCACTGGAAGAAGGCCCCAGCTCCTCCCAAGCCCTGACTGCCCCACTCTGAGCCATCAGGGAGAGAGAGATATGGAGAAGCCTCACCCAGGAAACCCCCACCAAAATGACAAAACACAGAAGACCCCGCTGGGTTCCCCCAAGAAGCGAGGCTACCCAGTGGCGGCACCTCCCCAACTCATCTTTGCTGAGACTCGGCCCTGGGGAGGGTGTGCCAAGGGGCACACTGGCCCAGGCGGAGCTGTGGTCACAGAGAGAACCAGAGGAGGAACGCAGTCCGCACGGGCTCGGCAGGGGGCGGATGGAGAGCTGTGGCCTTTCCACACCCAGAGCGCCAGCCCAGCATCAGTCCGGTGGAGCGTCTCCTCCCCCGGGCACCAGGAAGGACGATGTCTTCAGGGCTGGGACTGCGAAGGCTGCTCCTGGTCCCCGCAGGCAGAGTCTAGTCAGCCAGCTCCCCGGGGCAGAGCAGAGCAGGCCAGGAGTCCCGGAGGTGCAGGGGCACCACGGCCTGCAGGGCACAGCAGGGAGAATGAGGCCAGCACCTCTGTCCCTGCCCCCCACACACACACACCAGGCCAGGCCCCCTCTGGGGTACACATATGGCAGAGACCCCAGCCTGTCTGACCCCAGGCGGAAGCCAGGGCTTCAGAAAGCAAAATCTTTTAGAAGAAACTTGGGAATAAGGAGGAGGTGATGGAAGCCATGAATGCCCCAGCTGGGCAGGGGTAGCTCAGGGCAGCCCAAAGCAAGCCCCGAGGTCATGGGCAGAGACGGGGCAAGGGTGGGGTGGGTGGAAAGGGCCTTCGCAGTGCTTGAGTGACTTGGTTTCTCTTTCCAGCATCTCACTGCAAGGACCTCTGGACACACCATCCTCAAAGCACGCACACAGCTTCCCAGGACGGGGAGCTTACCTCCTCACCAAACTGAGAGGAGGCGTGTTCTTACATGAAGATCCGAGAGAAGGCGACCGTGTGTCTGGCGTTCATCTCTGGATCCCAATGTCCACCGTGAGGAAGATGCCCGGGCTGTGTCTGGGGAAGGGAGGACCCTGCTAAAAGCACAGCCAAAGCGCACCGTGGTCTGGATTCATTCCCACCCACACCGTGACCACACAGAGCAGCCTTCCAGCTCCTGGATCCTGGGCCTTCTCGTGAGCAGAAGGCTCTAGCCAGGCCCAGGCCAGGACAGAGGGCGCAGGAGGAAGGACAACCTGCCCCCACGAGAGGAAGCTCAGCACACCCTCCCTCCTCTCCCTGCTCAAGCCTACCTGCAGCATCCGGCCGACGCACTGGTAGCCCAGGCCCAGCTCCCGGCTCCTTCCGGACAGAGACCCCCACACAGGGCCACCCTGGAAGAGAGAAGAGCCACCCGGGCCACAGGAGAGAACCATACCCAGGCCCCACTCTGGCCGGGAAGCCCCATCAACCCGTGTGACCCAGGAGAAGCAGACCAAACTAGCAGCTGGGGATGGTGGAGCGAGAGCCCTGAACGGAGAGACAGGAACCTGGAACTCTGCCCCAGCTCTGCCCTTGCCGCACTATGGCCCCAGGAGGTCTCCATCTGTCCTGTCGCTGGGCTGTGGCGTCCTGCCAGTATACAACAGTGACTGTCATGTGAGGCACCGGGGTAAACAAGAGGGACCCTTCTGCCCGGCCTCACCCTCCCATCCCTTTCCTGATGCCCACTGAACTCGAGGGGCCGGGGACCCCACAGGAGGGCGGGTGGGGCTCTTCGGAGCTCACTCTGTGCCACCCACCAGTCGGCAGCCCAGAGGATGCCCAGCGACCTGGACCCGGGTTTGCTTTTGGCCAGCTGTGCTACCTTCCTCAGCTGCAGATCAAAGCCAGGCAGTCAGGGACCCTCTTAGCACACTACCAGAGCTTGCGAACAGGACTGAGCGCCCCTCTTGACTGCAAGGGGAGGGAGTCCCGGTCGGGTTTATAAATAGGACCACGCGAGGTCAGGACTGAGAAGCCCACGCACCAGGGAGTCCCCAGCCTCTCCTCACACCGGATCCACCAGGACGCGGGATGAAGTCATTTCACTCAGCTGTATAAAAACTCCTGATGGTGGAGTTTACAAAATATTAGCTCCAGGGCCACAAGTAGGGTGTGAATCACCGTTTTTGGAGCCCCATAGAATGAGGACAGGCTCTTTCTTTCAGACACAGAGCTAGAAAGGGAATGAGCTGCGTCCCCGCTCCCCCTGAGGCTTCGGGATTCCAGGACACTGCACGGTCCTGTCCGACCAGCAGGGGGCAGACCAATGGGCCACGGGCGGGCGCCTTTGAGTACTTATCTGCAAGGTTGCGTTCCCGAGCGGCCAGGATTGCCTTGAAGACCTGGAAATTTCTTTCTCTCTTCTCTGTCCCAGGAACTCGCTGCAACTCTGCAAACAGACCCTGGGCTGCTCAGTGAAGAGATTTTTGACGCCTTCCCTTGGGGCTGTGTCACCAGAATCCTGGATGCTGTTAAGGCAATGCAGTGTCCGGGGACTTCACTCCTGGGTTCAGCTAATGCTGCTTAAAGAGCAGAAACTAAGATGTGGACTTTAGAGCCAGGCAAATCCTGTTAAGACTATGGCTCCTCAGTCCCACATATCGAATGTGTGACTCAAAGTTAATTATGTGGAAATCTCGGCCAGCATCTGGCACATAGTAGGTTTTCCTCTTTTTTGTTTTTTTTTTCTTCACCAATGATTTAAACCATAGATAGGTACAGGGGCTGGGGATCTAGCTCAGTGATTAGAGTGCTTGCCTTGCAAGCACAAGGCCCTGAGTTCAATCCCCGCACCACCAAAAAAAAAAAAATTTATGTTAAACCATAGGCACATCATTTTGTGATACTGAGAGTCCAGAAATATGGACAATATTTCTCCTGGGGCATCCTGAGCCCTGCCCCAGTATATGCACCCCAGTTAGGAAGCACAGAGCCAATTAAACTCCGCTGGGGTGGATCAGCCACCACAATACTCACGCAACGAAATCTACTTAACAATCAAAAGAAGCAAATCATCAATATATACTATGACGTGGACAACCCTCAAAGATATGCTAAGTATAGGAAGATAGGTACAAAAGAACTCCTTTGTGTGATTTCATTTATACAAAATGCCCACAACAACAACAAAAAATCTACAGAGATGGGGAAAATCTACAACAGATGAGTGGTAGCCTGGGGTTAGGGTGGGAGGGGGGTTAACAGTTAACAGTATGAGGGTTCCGATGGGGGCTGCTGAATGTTCTACAAATGGTTTATGGTGATATTTGCACAACCTGGTCAATTTCCAAAAATCCACTGAACTATGCATTTGAAATGGGTTTGTAAACTATGTCTCAACAAAGCCGAAGAGAAAAAAAAAAGATTGAATTACTGGGACGTGCACAAGGGTGAACCTCAAAAACATTATGGTTCACACAGAAGATTCTACATATGGAACTTTAGAAAAATAAATCTACCCACAGTCACAGAAAGCAGATCAGTGGTTTCCTAGAAGCTGCTCCCGACAGTGGAGTGACAGGGGAGGGACAGAGGGGAACATTTTAGGGTGACAGGAACATTCTACATCTTGCTTGTGACAATAGCTACACAGATATATAGGTTTGTCCTAAAGCGCTGAAATGCATACTTAAAATGGGTGCATTTTCTTGCATGGAAATAATACCTCCGTGAGGGCCCTTCCTCGGAGCGTGTTTATATGTGAAGAAATAGACTAGAACTGAGAAGTGCCAGACCGGAAGGAGCGCCATGGTCCCAGCATCTCGGTTCGCCCTGGGCCACATGGACCCCCACTTCAGGCCGAGGCCAGGGAAGCTGTGCTTTAGGGATTGAAACCGGAGGGTCGTCTGGGAGCTCGCCTACCTCCGACATCCAGGAGGGCTCAGCACATTGGGCTTCACAGTGGACCCAACCGCAGAGCGTGAAGCTGGTCTCTACATTCCTGGCGTACACGGAGGAGACAGCGCGTCACCTTGTGTACTGCTTGGATGCCGCTGCGGCCACAGGAACTTGTCTGGAAGCACATGGCTAAGCAGGGACATCCCTGCTGCTGTCACAGAGAGAGAAGGAAACAGGAATGAGGGAATAAATACATAACAACGGGCAGGCTGGAGAATGATGGCAGGAGCCTGTCTCAAATCACAGCTTTGGCAAATCACGTGCCAAAGCTGATCTCCTCAGATGCAGGTCACAAGCAAAATAGGAAACCGGGAGGGATTCTGGCCAGGCCAGTGTCAACCCAGACAGCCTAATGGATTGGAAAGGACCTGGGTTTTATGGCACAGATCCCACCAGCCAGCTACATGACCTTGGGCATTTCATTGCCCCTCTGAGCCTCAGTCTTCTTATCCATAAAATGGGGGTGCCAGTGCCCACCTCACACAGCTACCATGAGGATTAAATAAGATGCTAAGTATTACCTACTAGTTTGAATTCTGCTCTGTTATTGTTGTTGTTGCTGCTGGTTGCCCACATTGCTCACTAACATTGTGTGTGGAATATTCTCTTAAGCAAGAACAGCAACCAGGAAGGCCGTCACGGCTTTCCCGGCTTTCAGGGCCTGCCTTGTCTTTTTGTCTTTTCCCTGACTCTGGGACACAGGCCTGCTCAGCGATCTGAGGTGTACAAGAGATGTTGGCCTAAACTGCATCAGACACTTTGGTGCCTGCAGAATCAGCGAGCTCCTGGGAACGATGAGCCTGGCTGGGGGCCTGCGAGAAACCAGGGATGCTTCTAGAGTAGGACAAAGTGCAACTTCTCTATGAATTCAAACACTGCATCCCCAAAAGAAGAGGTTTTGAATTCAATTCTCTCCTAACTAAGGGCCCCTGAAGAGAGAAAGGAAGAAAGAGCAAAAAGGAGGAATAGGAAGCTAAGCTAACCTTTCCTGAAAACAGACACTAACTGGGGACACCTTTATTGACCTGACTGCAATGACTTGGGTTTTATTAGACCCATTTTAAAGAGGAGGAAACTGAGGCTCAGAGGAAAGTCCCTTGCTCTGAGGCCGCCCAGCTAGAGAACAGTGGAATCAAGCTTAATAGGCCTGTTGGACCCAAAGGGGCAGAAGACTTAGTTCAAATATGGGAGTGGGGATTAAATGAGGAACATCCAAAGAAGGCACGCATAAACTGCAAATTTAGTGGCCACCAGTGTTCCCGGACCACAAGGGAACTGGCCCCTGACTGCTATACTGGCACTTGTCAGTTTATTCTCGTGGCTTTATGGTCTTGAGGCAACTCATTAAGTTTCCTTTTAGGAAAGAGGTGGCTCAGAATAGGAGTTACAAACACATTTCAGGATCAGACTAGATCCAGGCTCAAATCCCACCTCCACGACTCACTGCTGTGTGACCCGGAGCTGGTCACCTCACCACCCTCAGCCGCAGGTGCTCATCGGTGGTGCCTACCCGCCAGCCCTACCCGTGGGGTGTCCCACGGCACCCAGCAGGAACCTCGGTTCCCATTCACTGCCTGCCGCACCCTGGACCACAACAGCCCGGCCCTCCCTCCCTTCTGTGATGGAGAGGGGACACCTGGCTCCTCCCATCCCACCAGCGCTGACCCGATGGGCAGACAGATGTCACAGATGTCGCCTCTGCCTCTGAGAATCTTCAGCTATTGTGAGGAGCTCCAGTGACAGCTGGGGAGGGTCTCGGAGACGGGGAGGGGTGCCTGGGACAAAGACTGAGGCTCTGAATTATTCACCAGCCCATTGAGCCCGAACAATGGACCCAAGGCCCCAGAAACGCGCCGCGCTGCACTTCCTATTCCTCCTCCAGGGACCTCTAGGATCGCCCAGGCCGCGCCCACAGCTGGGGGAGAAGGCGCACAGCAACACAGCCAGACTCTGGTGCCTGGAAGGGCACTCGGCTGGCGCACAGCAAGTACACGGGGCAGCAGCTGCTGTCTCGCTCAGCCCTTCAGGCGTCAGGGACCTTACACAGGCTCAGGCTCAGCCTCCTCATAAGCTGGGGTCACGATTCCCACGGTGGGGACGGGGAGACTGAGGCTCAGGGAAGGGGAATGTCTCCCTTCAGAAACTGGAGCTGGTGGGAAAAGGGCTCACACACAGCTTTGTGAGCCTCACTCCCTCTCTCTCTGCCAAGCTGGGTGCATGATGAGTACATTCCCAGGAGGACAGTCTGCCCCGGGAGGGCCGCGGCTCAAGTCGGAAACATGAAATTTGAAATGAAAATGGAGGGGAAAAAGAAAAAAAGGAAGCAACTGGCAAGTCGGGCCATGGGAAGCTGCCCACCACATTCATCTCCTCCTCCATGAAGACTAAGATGTCTCACATGGCTTTCTGCAAAGGTCAGAACAGCACAGAGATACATCTGAGGTAACTTTTTAAAGCAGGACACATACAGAATATTTTCAATTGTCATTTTAGTACTAAAAATAGACCAGAGGGAAGTGCACACAAGTGAAGTTTTCTTCTCTTATATTTGCCTTTTCCAAATCTTCTACAATTATAATGAATTTTAATAAATTGATTAACTTTGTAGATAAAAATCAAAAATTATAAAACTCTTTTCTTTCCTCCAGAACTGGGGATTGACCTAGGGCCTTGGCACTGAACTACATTCCCAGCCGTTTTTAATTTTTTTAAATTTCGAGACAGGGTTGCACTAAGTCACTTAGTTGTTCAGATTGGGTTCAAACTTGTGCTCCTCCTGCCTCAGCCTCCCAGAGTGATGGGATTCCGGCCCTCCACACCACACCCAACTTCTGATGTAACTTTTTAAAACAGGATATATATATATAGTATAATTTCAATTATCGTTTTCAGTAACAAAAATATACTAAATGGAAACACGTAAAAATAATTTTCTTCTCTTATTTTTGGCTTTTCCTAACCTTCTACAATTATCATTCAGTATATTAAATGCGTTTAAAATCACCAAAAAATTATACGACTCATTTTTTCTTTTCCACGTGCTGGGTAATGAACTCGGGGCCTTGTGCTTGCTAGTCAAGCACTTTACCACTTGAGCTAAATTCCCCAGCTCCAACCTCAACTCATTTTTTTAATGCAGGCATAAAGAGCAAGTCTCCTGAAGCTGGTGGGAAAGCCCTCTGGTTCCTCTTCGGGACTCTGAAGACTTCAGATGCCTGCGGCCAAGGGGAGGGGAGACAGGCTAATATTGAAATAAGAAAGACGTAGGTCTCATGGCAGAGGTCGTGAACCGACACAACAGGCAAGCATGGGGCCACAAAACCTTTCCACAAGAACTCACGCACTCTCGGGATGGGATGAATTCAATGTCACTCAGAACTAGGAATTGGCAAAGCGCCCCAAGCAAAGGGTTTACCTGGGCTGCAGCGGTGCCCGGAGCTGGGGACGGGGACGGTGCCCGGAGCTGCAGCAGTCAGCCCACCTGCCCGAGGAGGAGGGGGACGGGGAGCGGGGTGTAGCCCTCCGGAGGCCCAGCCCCACCCCAAATCCGCTGACGCATCCCGGTGGCCACGTGGCCCGGACTCCTGCGTAGGGAAGCCACGCCCCCCGAGTCTGCGAACCGCGGCGCTCAGGTTTGCTGTCTGTCAAGTGGAATTACTCATCCCTGCCCCGCGTCTCCCCCCCCCCGCCCAGGTGCTCCCAAGCCAGAATGCGTTTTGGATGGCCAGGCGCCGTGCCTGAGCTGGTCTTCGGTGCCGGGCTGCCCTCGGGCCGAGGCTGGCATAGAGAAAGCCAAAGCCGCTGCCCAGCCCTGCCTGCTGCGGGGGTCAGGGTGGGGTGTGCGCGCCAGCAACCGGGGGCGCCCGGTGGCCTCGGGTCTGCAGCCTGGGATGGGGGTGCTACCCAGGCTCCCCGGGCGTCCACCTCCCAGTCGGAGAAACGACGTCCCTGGCGTAGGGCCCTCCTGGGCGGGAGAGCAGAGGCTTAATCCTTTCCCTCCCAAAGCCCACCCTCTCCAGCGCCTGTACTAGAGCGGGGCGGGTGTCCGAGCTGGTGGGCTCCGGGGTCTTCCCGGAATCTTTTGGATGTGCAACATGGGCTTTAAAGTCGGTCACGTCTGGACTCAAAATCACTGTCTGTGTGACCTTGGCTGGGTCCCTATCCTTCTCCGATCTCCATCTCCTCATCGTTAAAATGGGGTTCTTACCACCTCGTGGGACTGTTGTGGTAAAGCGCGCAGAGCGCTAAGCAGGTCTCTGGCATAGAGTAACCGCTCCCTGCACTGATGAATTACCTTCATCGTAAACAATGTCGCTCTTCTCAATAGGGTTGGCTTTCGGACACTCTCTGTCCTTTGGGAGCCACGCTGGACGCGGAACATCTGGGGTTCGAGTCCCAGAAGTGAAGGACCGCCGGGGTGGAGGGAGCTGGGTATGAGGGAGGGGAGTGTCAGAACCCCGCCCTGCCACCCCACCCTCCAGTTCCGGGACCATTTGGACTCAGTCCCTGGCTTGGCCAGTTAGCTGCTAACCTGGTGGGCCGAGAAAGGTCTGGGGCTCCCCACCCCCATGTCTGTCTGGTAGTGGGGGAAGGGAAGGGTCTTTGTTCCCCCCTCAGATCAGGACTGCAAGACCCCTACCCGCACTGGACTCCCAGCCACCCCTCCGTGCCCCTTCCCCACGCCCCATCCGGGCCCGGAGTCTTGGCTGCTTTTGACAATCGCGGGCTGGGCGATGCAGGGCGCTCCGGGTAGCGTTTGGCTTCCCTCAGCCCTGCCCTGGGACACTGGGACCTACCGTCGCCGCCAACCTCGGAGAAATAGGCTGCTCCCGCGCGGGGACGAGGGTGCTTGGAGAGCCGGGCTGTGCAGACGGGCCGTGGCTTGCCTCCGGTCCGCGGTCCTGCGGCTGGAGTGCAGAGGGCTCTTTGTGCCCCGGCTCCCGGCGCAGAACTGGGGGAGCCCCTGCAAGCGCCTCCCCTCGCAAACTCCTCCCCGCACTCGTCCGCAGCCTCCCTCCCTCTGGTCCCCGAGCGCAGCCGGCGTCGTCCTTGTAGCTGCTGCAGCGCCCATGAAATTTTAATGCGGGAGCGGCTGGCGGATGGGCGAGGCGCCCCACCCCGGCCCTCGCCTCTGCCCTCCTCCCGCCTCCCTGAAGCCCTGCAACCCCACACTCTACTCCCTTCCACCTGCTCCAGAGACCGGCCGGCAGGCGCGGGGCAGCCGGGAGCCGGCACAAAGGGCGAGCCGGGCTGTGCGCTCGGCCTCCGGCCTCCCCGCCCGCGGCGCTGCCATGGCAACGCTTGCAGGCCCGACTGGCCGCCGAGAGCCGGGCTGGAGAGGCGCGCAGGTGGGCAGCCGCGACCCGGGGCGGAAGCCTGAGCCCGGGTAGGAGGAGAGACCCACCCTAGAGTACCAGGCTCTTCCCCACAAGGCCTCGGGCGTGGCCCCTCAAGGAGCCCGGCCAGGTGCCTTCCTGGTAAAGTGGAATAGAGATTTGAACCCGCATCTGTGAGTCTCTACACGCACCATTAGTCCTAAGAACATGTATCGGTTTGGTCGTTTATTTTAGCAGCCTTCCCCTCAGCTCTGTCTACTCTGGTGAGTAGATGTGACCTTAGGCAGCCTGCACACCCTTCCTGAGTCTCTGCTTTCTGTTCCACCGAGTAGGTGATAACGGAATCCACATCACAGGGTTGTGTGGGTTCCGTGAGGGAGGGTGCTTTGCACGGAACCCGGCATTTAGTAAGGGGCTCAGAACATATTTTTATTAATATGTTGGTCACTTTTTGTGGGCATACTTTTGTATCTGTTCTTTGTCATGTTTATCGCTCAGATAAAGAGGTGGTGAAGGGTATGGTAGGTGTTTACAGCCACTCTAAGGGACCTGGGTAGGAGTCAAACCCTTCCCTTCAGGTTCCAACTTTACTAGCCATGGCCTGTACACCAGTGGTGACGAACCTATGGCACACGAGCTGCAGTAGGCTGTTCGTTAGCGATGAAAGCTCTAAAAGGTTCCACCACTGGTCTATACCATGGTCCCCTCCCCCAGCCTGGATTTCTGAAGATCCAAGTCCACAAATCTATAGCACATTTCTAACGCGCCCAGCCCAAGACCAGTGCTGGAAGCCCGAGAGTGCTGAGGAGCCCCCACAGACTGCTTCCTCCCTGGCAGAGCCAACAGTCCCGCCAGGAGGGGGAGACCTCTGTGGAACAGCTAGAGAAGAAGCAGAGGAGGGTGTAGCCACAGATCACCCAGAGGACACAGCCTGGTCACGGTCCTCCCCGGGCATACGGCTTTCCTCCTCGCCAGTCTCATCTCGCTGCACTGCAGACAGCAAAGGGGATGGAACTTAGCTCATGCAACCCAGGTCAACCCAGAGGATGTGGAGGGATCACTAATTTCTCTTCCAAGTAGTCCCAAGCCACCTACTTCATAATCGGCCCCTATCCTCTGTGTATCAATCCATCATTTCCAATATCTGTTTGGAACAAAGATCAAGCTACTCGTCCATCAGCAAACCTCAATACTTCTCCTATTCTCTGAGCTTCTTGAACACGAGCAATAAGGAGTCCATGATCTTATTCCCAAGCATCTTTGGTTCCAGAGATATCTTTGCAAGGCAGCCAGAGGTGGCCAGCAGGGAGGGATGACTGTGGGCCCCTGTGCACAGACCATGTCTAACTCAGAGGGACTTAGAGTGAGCCATAAACAGAGAAATGCCAGGAGGGGACAGACCCACCCATGTCCAACAGTCCAGCTTGGGCTGACCTGGCTATCCTCTATCCCCAGTTCTCTAACATGGCACATTTCTTCATCTTGGGGCAGATTGAAATATTTCTCCTGGGGTAGAGAGTTAGTTGGTCCTTTGACCTCGCTTTGTCCATCTCTTGAGGACCAAAGCCAGCAATAATCTTCCCTATATCCTCCATTCTCCTGGGAAGGTTTACTGCCTTTGTGCTTGGGGCAGGGTCAAGAGCTCCTTTGGGTTTCAGATCTGGGGCGTAGCTATGACTAGCATCTTCCTCAGCCCTCTGGCCCTGACCTCACCTTGTGAATAGACCCAAGACAAAGAAGAGTACATCTCAAGACCATAAATGTCCTTGGCAACTGACTGAGACTTCCAGTCTTACACAAAATTTTAGAGGTGGTGCTAACTTGAGCCCCAGGAACCTGCGAGCAGATAAGAAAGCACCCCGAAGAGATTTGTTCATGTTCCCCTTTTTGCCTTTCTTGAAAATCACCTGAGCCACTTCTTATGGAGTGTTAGTTGCCATGACAACGGAAAGAGACACTATCAGACTTTTCAAAATGTGCGCTTCAGAATCAAGTAACCTGGACCTGTCCCCTCCCCTATTCCCACAAAGAATCATGGCTTCAGGGATCTGCAGATTAGATAGTCTTTGTATGCAACATACGCCCCAGCAGCCCAGGCCTTCCAGGGGGGATCCTGACCCTGGCAATATGTGTGGGAAGGCGGAACCTAGGTCTTTCTCCATTCCTAGAGAGAGGTCCCGGGGAACATGCTTTTCAACAATCCTCTGCTGCTACAAAATTTCTCTGCCCCCATAACCACCCCCAGATGCTATAATTTTGAGCCATTGACACTGTCCTTGGTGCTTTACCCACCAGCACCCTGTAAAAAAGTACAGGAGGAAATTAAGGCCCAGAGAGGGGATGTAGCTCGTACAAGGTCAGCCAGTTAGAACGCGATGAAGCTGCTCTGGGAACCCAGCACTGTCTGCCCCCAAAGCTGCACTGGGAATCTGTGAAAACCTCTTTGCATTCATGCTGGGGTCGTCCTTCCCCTGAGAAGGGGCGAGCCTCCCCAGCCACCTGGTCCACAAACCAGCACCATGCTGGGGTCATCCAGGGGACATCACCGCCCTGCCCTGGGCATGCACAGCAGTGGCTACTCTCTGCCCCTGTTTAGAAGGAACACAACAGGCTGAGGATTTAGAGTCTTATCTCTGTTCTGCCCCACAGCTGCTAAATGTGTGGAGTCCAGCAGCCCTCCTGGATAAAGGACAGATGGAGCTGTTAGTTAGCGTGGCTTCGCCCAGATGCAGACCCTGAGATAAGGGTCTCAGTCCAAGGAGTTTGTCTGGGAGGCGATTCCAGGAAGCTGGGGGGAGGGGCGGACAGGAAGAGACTGTTATGATCACACTCATTTGATAGGGCTGCTGTTGAAAAAAAATGCCTGAGTGGCTTAACCAACAGATTTTCTCAGTTCTATGGTCTGGAAATCCAAGAGCAAGGTGCCGGCAGAGCTGGCCTCTCCTGTGTCCTCAGCTAGCTTTGCTCCTGTGCAAACACACACCTGGTGTCTCCTTCTCTTCTTACTGGAACACCAGTGCTATTGGATTAGGGTCTCACCTTTTCGGCCTCATTGAACCTTAACTACCTCTTTGAAGGCCCCGTCCATTAAGGCCCTGCATAGGAATTAGACAGCAATGCCATCTACAACTGTGAACAAGTTCTATAGCCGACCAGGACTCCATCCTGCTGAGGTTTCCTGGAGACTGTGTGAGACACACCTGACTCTCTGACTCGTCCCCCCTGAGGTCAAGGGGCCTGGAGTACTCACGCACCCAACTTTGATGTGTCATGGCTGAAGGCTGCTCCTTCACATCCAACCCTGGCTACCTCCAGCATGCTCCAGGTACATCCCAGTCCATGCCCTTGGCCGGAGGAAGCCGTCAGCAGGAACATACAGGTACAGCATGGCTGGGATTGGGGAGCGTCCAAGGGAAAATGCCATGGGGATGCCAGACTGCTCAAGGCCCCATCACCCATCTGCCACCTTGCAGAGCTGAACTTGAATCCGAGAGATTCAAGGGTTCCTGGTTTGAGAATCTGGCATCTATTACATGCCACCCTGGCCTGTGAGAGACTTGACAGAGACTTTACCCTCTAGAGCACTTGTCTAGAGAAAGACATAAGTCAGTTTGCAACTGGAAGACACTATGATGGTTGCCATGATGAAGGAAGTTTGGGGGACTAGTGAAAACATATCTTAGTGACAAAACCAGTATGGAGGTCAGGAAAAGGCCTACCAAGAAGCATCAGGCACTATACTAGATCCTGAAACTTACAAGAGTTAGTACAACTGCATCAGCACTATTTTTTTCAGGACCTTATTGGTCTTGAGTAGCAGGAACGATTCTAAGACTCTACATAGTTTCAGGCCCTAGTGTGTCTAGGCACTTGTATTGGTCCATTTTCTGTTATTGTAACAAAATACCTGAGGCTTGGTAATGTATAAAGAAAAAAAGTTTATATAGATCATGGTTTTGGAGACTGAAAATCCAAGATCAAGCAGCCTCATTGAATTGGTTTTGGTGAGAGCCTGCTTACTACATCATATCACTACAGATGTCATCATGGTGGGAGACAGTCAGAGGTTGGGCACAATCTTTGTATAACAACTCCTTTTCATGGAAAATAACCAGGGTTCCAGGAGAGCTATAATAATCCCTTCCAAGGGTGACACCCTAGTGAGCCAGTCACCTTTCACCAGGCCCACCACCTCTCGACCCTGTCCGTCACATTGGGGACTAAGTTTCCAGCATGGGAGCCCTCGGAGAACACACCCAGACACAGCAGCGCTCAGGTAACATCACTCCCCTGTGGTCAGCTTTATGCCCCTGTACATTCACGGGGAGGCCCACTAGGTCACAGCCACGTGGGTGCTCCCAGCTCTAGCCTGGACCTGGGGCCAGCTCCCAGCACACCGACCTGGGCCACAGGTCCCCAACCTGAGAGGTGGGCTGGACACTCCAGGTGTGTGTTAGAAAGAGTAAAGCACTAGGGGATGCTTTAGTTTCCCAAGGCTGCTACAACAAATTAATGCATATTTGGAGGCTTCCAAAGGCACAGATTTATTCTCTCACAGTTCTGGAGCTCAGAAGGCTGACGTGGGTCTCACTAGGCTGAATTCAGGGTGGCAGCAGGGCACCGTTCCTAGGTGGAGATTCCAGGTGAGACTCCACCCCGTCCCAGCTCCTAGGGGCTGCCGTATCCCTGGGCAGGCCGCCTCTTCCTCCACCTTCTCAGCTCACGTTTCGCCCTTCCTCCTGCTCACCTTTCCCTTGGACCAGTCTTCTGCCTCCCTCTTCTGCAGTCAAAGCCCTTCATAGTTCTAGGGGTCACCGTGATAGTTCAAGGCCACCTCCTCATCCTTGGGGACATCTGCTGGTTCACAGCTTTCGTGCTCACTTTCAGGCCCCATAGACCAGGATGTGGACACCTTTGGGAAGCCGCTAATCTGCTAGCACACATTCTCTCCAGCTACCTGCCACATGCCGGGCTGTGCTCGGATCTGTGCCTTTAAAAGAACACCTGACTCCAGGTCAGTGCCAGCCACCGTGACCAGGCACCCATCTGCCTGGTCTGCACTGGACTCTGAGCCCCTCTAGGGCAGGGCACAGATGACTGTCCTGGGCCCAGAGGCCCCCAGTTCACTTGTATATGACCTCACCCTGATGGCACACCAGCATGTGAGGAAACTGAGGCCCAGAGGGGTCAGGAGAGGTGCAGAAGTCCCTCAGGGATATTGTTTCCTCAATTCTTTGTCTTACTTCCTTCCTCTGCCTCCCTGTCAACCAGGGCTACAGCCCAGACCGGGATGCAGGGATTAGGCAGACCTGAGTTTGAGTCCTGCCTCTACCCCTGACTCACCATGGGACTTTGGACAAGAAACCGCATGCTGTGGGGCCTCAGTCCCCTCATCTGTAAAATGGGGATAACATACCCCTTCTTGCAGAGTGCTCAAAGAATGAAGTGATGTGAGCATAAACATGTACTCAATAACCAGCCCCCTACCGGTCGTCAGAAACACCCGACAAGACCTTGAGTTCTTAGGAGCAGGAAACTTACTACAAAGGGCCTTAGAAACTACCCAGGCACCAGCACCATTTGTCCACCGTGCCACCACTGCTGTTAGATACCATTGGTGTGACAGACACAGATTTATGTCAACCAACCCAACATCACATTCACGGTCACCTTTTATCCTCTGGCCTCTCCTCCATCCACAGGACCTAGAAGTGTATCTTCCACTTTACGACATCGAGTTCAGGGCCCACGGGGCTTGCCCACCCTCTTAGTTTTTGGCGCCCAGAGTGAAGCTGAGAGGCGAGGGTGAGCCTTCTCACTGGGGCTCCTGGTTCGCATCTAGCCTCCACCTCTCTCTGCTCTCTTCACTCCTCTCCTCGCCTCTCTTGCGTGCAGGCCGCGTTCTGGGTCACTCTGTGCTTTTGTCTGGGTCTTTGTGTCCAGACCAGAGAGAAGGGGGACAGCCCACACGGTGCCCTCACCCATCCCCTCTCATTGCCTGTCTGCAAACAGCCCCTCCAGACGCCGCACCTGCTCCCCGCTGCCCAGCAGGTGCCGAACCCCCCCGCCCGCCTGCAGTGCTGGGTGGAGAGAAAGGCACAGGCCAGGCCGCCAGCTGCCACCCCTGCGCCCTCCACTCCCACCCACACCTCTCCGGCCGGCTGCAGATGATTCTCAGCTTTTCTCCTGCACAGCAGATGCTGATGGGGGGCAGGGAGGCTCCCCTGTCTCCCCAACCCCCAGGCTCCCTCCCCCATCAATGTAGATTCTGAACCTTTTCTGCAATTCATCCACACCCCACCCCTCCGGGGCTCCCTGCAATCTGTTCCCCTTGCAGAAGCCAGATTATTCTGGAACTGCAGATGATCTCATCCTCCACTGTCCACAGCCCCATTGATGAAGAGCAAGACCCTGGCCCTGCTGCCCACTGGCCTGTGGTTCATCCTCAGCCCGTTCCCACCCCAGCCAGCCACCAGCTGCCAGGCTCCCGGCCGGCCTGCCCTCAATCTCCAGTCAATTGCTCTAGGTACGCGTCCTCCAGGGCCTGCCTACCCTTCGGGGCAGATTTCAAAGCTGAATCACAAATCTGTTGGCTATGTGGAGTACACACGTGTGCATGCACACACACACACACACACACACACACACACACACACACACACGTGAGACTCCCCAGGGGAGATACCTGTTCTGTTTCTCCCCTCTCTCTCTCTCTCTCTCCTTCCTGGCTCCATGAGGTGAGCAGAGTTCCTCTGCCACAACTTCCCACCATGATGTTTTTGCCTTGCTACAGGCCTGAGAGCAATGGAGCCAGCTAACTGTAGATTGAAATCTCCAAAACTAAGAACCAAATAAGCTTTTCCTCCTTTGTCTTTCACAGGTTCCTTGTCACAGCCCTGGAAGATGACTAAGACAGCTTTTAGGAGCTTTTCAGGACCACCCCACACCTCCAGTGACCAGCCTGGAGCGGCTGCAGATAGGCAGTGCATTCTTGGGGACATGTCAGGTGGTAACGGTGTCTTTGTGTCTTGGTCCCTCCTTACTGTAGCCACCCGGGTCACCTCTAGCTGTCTCCTGCCTCTCATGAGCTGCAGAGACAGCCCTACCTCACCCCACCCTCACTGCTCCCATAGGGCAAACCAGGCAGAGCTCTTTGGGAAGACACTAAGGAAAACAATGGGGAGCAAACAATAACTGCACATTTACTGTGTTCTGGCTTCCAGGATAAATGCTATAAAGGTGTGGATATAATCGCTCAGTGCTGCCAGGATCGGTACCATCCATTCTACAGACAGGGAAACCGAGGCTGACCAAACACACAGTCAAGACTCAGCCCCAACAGTCTGTATCCAGATCCTGGCCTCATGGAGCCCCATCCCCAGCCCAGCCTAGCCCCCCACCTTCCCAGACTCCCATCGCCACCCACCACCCAGGCCAGCACTCTCTGCACTGTCCTCCCTGCCTGCACAGTGCTGTGGACTCCAGCCTGCCACCCCCGCACGGCTGTGCCGCAGCCACTCTGCAGAACAGCACATTCTTTATTTATGAGATGCATCTGGGCTGTCTGCAGATGAGCCAGGAATGCCACGGTGCCTGCAGGAGGGAGCTGGGAGGGTTCTGGAGCCAGAGTGCTCCAGGGGCAGGCAGGGGCTGAGCTCCAGGAAGCCAGGGGGTCGCAGAGCACAGAGTGGGGCTGGCACAGGGATCCAGGCTCTTGGCGTCCTTTGCATCCTGCCCTGCCCTAGGCAAACAGCAGAGAGCCCTGGTGATGGGAAGACGGGAAATAGAGGGGACATGGTCAAGCATCTCCTTGCATCTGCACAAAACTCTGCAAACCAGGGGGCCTTGTGCCCACTCGCCGGAGGGGGGCACAACTGGCAGAGGTTGGCTACTCATTCTGAGAGAATTGCCCTGCAGCTCCCTTCTCCCCCACCTAGGGAAGAGCAGAGAGAAGGTGGCTATAAAGATCTTTCAGGCTGGGAGTGCAGCTCAGTGCAGAGTGCTCACCTAGCATGCATGAAGCCATGGGTTGAATCCCCACTGCCACAAAACAGAACAACACAAAACGATACTCTTAGCCAGGCATGGTGGTCCACACGTGTAATCCCAGCACTCTGGGAGGCTGAGACAGGAGGATCACGAGTTAAACCCAGACCCTGTCTCAAAATGAAAAATAAAAATGGCTGGGGCTGTAGCTCAGTCTGAAAGCCTTGAGTTTGGTCCCCAATGCTGGGGGGGAAGGAGGATGGTCTCAACATAACCAGAAAAGGAAATATATATATATAATAAGGCAGGGAAATAAGGCTTCAGGAAAAGGAATGTCAAATCATAGATTAAGGTCCTCTTTGAAATTCCTGTTAGTCCATTTTACGCCATTGCTGGGAGTGGACTGTACGTTGGTTCCAACCCTCCTAGATGCTGTCGCAAAGAGAGAAAGCAATTTGTGTCTTAAATGGCCGACGTCTGACAACAAAACACAAAAGGTAGCTGCAGAAAGACACGACTATGGCGGGTGCTGAAAAGAGAAGGCTCAGAACTCCTCTCAGAGTCCCCATCTCCTAGGAGCTAACTCTGCATCCCCGTCCCCATCCTCGGTGGGGGTGTGTGTGTGTGTGTGTGTGTGTGTGTGTGTGTGTGTGTGTGTGTGTCTTCGCGTCTGGCCACCAGGTGTCAGTGTGGGGCAAGTCTCAGAGGGGGCTCGCAGCATCTCCAAGGAAGAGGGAGTCAGGAGGCAGGGGGGCTGAGGGTGCTGAGGGAGTTAGTGCCCGAGCCTTTGCCGAACTCAGTACGATAATAGGCCTCTCACTGGATGGAATCAGAACACGGAGCATCTCTGCAGCGGGCGGAGAGGTAAAGCCCAGGAGAGTCAGGAACTGGAACCCCCAGCTCTGCTTCCTGCCTTCCATGCCTCTCAGCCTCAGTCTTTCCATCTGAGTAAGGGGCGCCTCACAGTGCTTGCTGAGAGAGAAGAGGCTGAGCCTGGAGTGGAGAATGGTCATGGTCACTAAGACAGGAGACACTAATGTGGAAGGGCGTGGTGTATCTAAACTATGGGGAGAAATCTGGGAGCCACCTTTTCCCAGATAGGAGCCATGGGGCCCCTCTTTAGAGGTGGGAGGGAGAGTGATGAGCTCCTTTCTATTTCTTTTGGTGGGTTTGGGGCCCGAAAGTCAGGACTAGTTTATGCATAAAGGGCAGAACCTATCTCCATACATCTCGAGACCGAAGAGAGTGAGAGGGCGTTTGGGGCTCGCACCCTGAACAGCTGGGTCCGGACACCAGGATCAACCGCGTATGGCCTGTGTGCTCTCCACCTTCCCTAAGCCCACTTTCGTTTCGGGCTGGCTCTGGGAGCAGGTCCAAGCGGAACCCCTGTTCACCTCACAAGCCGGCAGGTAGAGAGCCATACCTGGGGTCAGCCCACATGCAGGTCCACAGAGGTAGCTCCCTGGTTCTGGCGGGGCCTCTTGGCCCCCTCCCCCGACCCAGTAATGGTGCCCACTACTGGCCTGACCTGGGGCCTGCACCGACCTCAGGAATCCAGCTGCTCAACAACCCCCCCCCGTTCCCCCCCCAGTATGAGTCTTTAAGGAAACAGGCTCCTCCCCCCAAAGCTGCTGCAGGTCCCAGGAGGGTGAAAGCCACCTGTCCCCTAGATGCCAGGTGCCAGAAGAAGATGTGGGTACAACGAGCTGGCAGCAGGAAGGGGAAGGGCCTCCCCACCCAAAGGCATTTCCCCTCCATTAATCTGGGGGTGGCAACAGCTGTAAAGAGAAGCCCCAGGAAGTGGAGGGTCACCGCCCATGTGCCCACAGGTGGGGGCTCGTTCCTGTCCCTCCTGGGGGAGGGTGACGGCTGGATGTGAGAGCCTGGCCCTGCACCCAGCTAGCCGGAGTCCTGCATGTCCCACAAAGGGGTCTTCCTGTAATCATCACTGCCTGGGCCCGTGACCATGAGTCTGTTCCCACAGCCCTTCTCGGGTGCCAGGAGGAACTGGCTGATCCTCTCTCACTCCCTCCCTCCCTTGTCTCCCTTCCTCCTCTCCTAAACACACCCAAGATGTGAAAGATCTTGGACTTCTCCCCACTTTCCCCCTACCAGGTGTTTCCTTCCTTTCTCTCCAAGGGCTCCCCCTCTTCCTGGGTCTTTGCCCCCAGCAGAGACTCAGTGGTGCAGCAGTGGGCGGGGTAGGGGAAGTGGTGGCTGGTCAGAAGCAAGAACAAGAGTCGTAGGCTGACTGGAGAGGCGCAAGTGAGAAGCAGAGCCGCCTCACGCCAGGGAGCCTCTTGTTTTTCTTCACTTTCCCTGAGGCCTGCTTCCCAGACCTTCTCAAAACCCTCCCCTGTGCGGGAAATTGAGGCTGAGTGAGGCAAAGCCGCAGGGTTCCGGGCCCCTGTCTAGGTGCGCATCGGATGTGTGGGCCTCCCTCGGCCCACATGGGCGCTGAGCACTGAGGCTGCTGTGTGGTCCTGGACGAGGGCCTGCCCCTCTCCAAGCCAAGAGTTTGCCAGGCTGGGGTCCCGGGGCCTGGACCTGTGGCCAGGCCTCCTGGCCAAACACGGTATTCCAGGCAATGGGTGTCCTGAGCCTGCCGCTTACTTCAAACCAAATAGCATCAATAATTTAAGTCCTTTCCTTTCTAACCCAGGAAAATTGGTCTCCTGGCAAGATATGAAAAATAATTTCACGCTTTCTTTCCTTCCCTCCCAAGATCGCCCCTGACAAATTGTCTCTTTATGGCCTGTCAGTCCAGCATCATCCCACCACTGGGGTCCCATTCGTTAGGGTTGCCAGCCCCACTCTTAGTTCTGGCTGGGGCTGCCTCTTTACAGAACCACCATCAAATTCTAACTTCCTCCCTCCCTCCCTGTCTCCCTCCATTCCTTCTTTCTTTTCTTTTTGCTTCTTTCCTTCAGCAAATTGTCCCTGCCTTCGCCTCAGAGATCTGAGGATTTCCTATGATAGACAAGAAGCTGCTATTCATACTAAAATGAGAGAGGCTACTTTTATTACTCTTTCGCAGCATAACATGAACCCCGCAGCTTATTATTTGTTAACCCCATTTGGACCTATTATCTCTTTAATAAACCCCCAAATTATGCACAGCCCCTAGTGGACTTAATGTTCTTACAGGCTGGGTGGCCTTAGGCAAGTTGCTTGAACTCTCTGAGCCTTAAATTTCTGAGGGGTTTTAAGGGAATAAGAATGATGTCAAGAAGTGGCTGTGAGGTTTAGATTGTATCACGTGTGACAGGGACAAACATCATATATCATGAACATCGTTCCTGTCCCACAGTCAAGGTAAGGAGGTTGGGGTGGAGGCGGGGAGCAGTGGTATTAATACTGAAAACAAGGCCAATGTCTGTGCTGACCCTGGGCATGGGCAGGTCTGCCGTGTCCTCTCGTCTTTCACAAGCAGAGACTCAAGTCCTCTTCCCCCCACCACCATCAGCAGAAGAGGACACCAAGGACCTGCCCAAGGCCCTCTCTAAAGGGCCCTCACCCTGGTGTCTTCCCATTGCTAGGGGACCGTGGGACCACTTCCCCACGCAACACCTACCATTTCTACGCCCCCCCCCTTTCTTAAAGCCCGCTAGGAAAATAATTCACACTAGGCTGTGAATGACCGTCATAGTTAACTCCGGCAGCTCTCACCTCACATTCTATGCATCACTCATCCTGCCAGACGCCCTCACACACTAAAGATGTAGTGATGGCCATGTAGATAAGTTTGAGAAATTCTGACTCTTCTCCCTCCCAGAGAGTCACAGTACATGTTCAGTTGCAGCACTGGGAAGTCCTGCAGGAGACACGAACGCTATTGTAATTTTTTCCCCTTCAAGAAACATGCAAAAACAGTCAAGCAACAAACTTTGAAAACCCGACTGAGGAACCGGGGAGCCGTGTGGCAACACGTCGCCGGCAGCCACAACACGACTCCCACACAGAGGTACTTGATGGATGGATGGACGGACAGACGGGCAGACGGACGGGCGGACGGACGGGTGGGCAGGAGGGAGGGTGGATGGGCGGGCGGATGGATGGGTCTGTATTCTAATCCTGTCTTTGCCTTTATCTTGCTGTTATGGCCTCGGGCAAGTCCTTACTCCGCCTGGTTTTCCATTTCTGTACACATTTAAAAGAAGTGAGACAAAATTACACCTTCCCAATGGGGCCAATAGCACCCCCAAGAGGTGACAAGCACCCCCAGATCTACATACAGTATATACATAGATATGCTATACATCATATCCATATATTAAAACACCACAACAGGGAGAGGCAATTAGGAAAATACCATCTCAAACTAGTCTTCAGGGGCCGGGGATTTAGCTCAGTGGTTAGAATGCTTGCCTTGCAAGCACAAGGCCCTGAGTTCGATCCCCGGCACCACAAAAAAATAAATAATAAATAAATAAATAAATCAAACTAGTCTTCAGGGGTAATAATGGGCTGAGAAATGCTGACCTTGATCTGGGAGATTCCTTGCAGGCCTGACAGCCGATAAGCCTGACTCTAGCCGAGGGCCTTGGTGGGGGAAATCCCTCGGCGGGGGAACTGTGTTCCAGGGACATGGAAGCACAAGAGCCGACGCCTCGGCAGGGCCTAGGCCTGGTGACGCGGGCCACGCTGCGTGCCCCCGGCAGGCGAAACAGCTCAGGGGGGCAGCATCCAACGGAACCGTCACCACCCCACCCTGATCCAAACGTCGGAATCCCAACACCAGAATCCTAAATTATGACTGTATTTAGACATAAGGTCTGTAACGAGGTGACTGAATTAAAAAGGGGCCTTCGGGGTCTGCCCAGGGTGCCTATAAGAGGACAGGCCAGCAAGGATGGACCCATAAAGAGCAGAGAAAGCAACCTCCCAGGACCTCCAGGCCCAGAAGGAGCAAACGTCTGTGACCCAAGCTGCGTAGGCTGTGTGCTCTGCTCTGAGCAGAGTTGCACGGCTGCTGTGCTTAAGGGACGGCCAACCTGGGGGCTCAGGTCAGAGGGGATACCAAGGAAGCAGACGATGGTGGGACTTGAGGAAATAGTGAGCGCGCGTGTGTGTGTGTGTGTGTGTGTGTGTGTGGTGTTAGGGATTGAACTTTGGGCCTTCTTCACGCTGAGCCACATTCCCAGCCCTTTTTTATATTTTTTTTTTGAGCAGGGCCTTGTTGAGTTGCTAAACTGTCCAGGCCCGGCTCGGACTTGCAGCCCTCCTAGAGTGCTGGGCTCACGTCTGTTCTTAAATCTTGGACTGGGAGAGGGAGTGTGGAAGGCTTTGAGCAGCAGAGACAGTGACAGCGATTGGATTCTGGCAGGTTCCTTGTTCGCAGTGCCGGGATGGACCCCGGGACTCGTGCACGTCACTGAGCTCCACTCCAAGCCCTCGTGCGTTTTACAAGCAGAGCCGGCAGGATTTGCCAGTGAGTTATGTGATGGGGTATGAGAGACAGAGAAGAGCGGTGGATGGTTCCAGAGGTTCAGCTCAAACCGGATATGAAATTGGTGGTCTTGGATGGTTCGATCTGGGATATGTGTGAGATGTTCACGTGCAGGCGCCACCAGGTGCCTGGATATTCAGAGCTGAGTTCCCCAGGGGAGCACCAAGGACAATCTGTCCCCACCCAGCCCTCTCCCCATCACCTGGCCTGCCCCACAGCAGCCTCCTTGTGCCCCTCACCACCATTCCTAACCCAGGATATGTGCAACCTGCCATGCATTTGTCTGTCTTCCTCTCACACTGAGGGAGAAAAGGAACTCGTGTGCTTTATTTGCCATGGCATTTCCCAGGCCGGACACGGGTAGGTCTGGGGTCATTTGACCCATGGGGGGCAGCAAAGGCTGACACAGTCCTTCCAGGCAAGTGTTCCTACACAGTCCCCTCCGCTTCCGGAGCAGTCACTGCCATCCTCTCCAGGATGCCCGCCCCTTCCTGTCCCTTCCTGACCCACCGTGAGGGACGGAGGTGGGCCAGGCAGAGGCGCCAGAGAGAAGAGCCAGAGAGCGTATGGGAGAGGTCGAGGTAGTTGATACAATAAGGAACCAGGAGAGGGTAGGTGGAGAGAGACAGGAAGACAGGAAAAGAGACTGACCCATAGACAGAGAGAAATACTATCTCTCCCCTTGGGCTGTGAGTTTATATCTCTGTTTTATAGATTTCTTTGGAAGGTGGCAGTGAGAGACTCCTGCAGAGTACATGTGAGAGCGAATCGGGGAGAAAGGAAACAGACAACAGAAATTTGGCCGGGAGAGATCTGGCTTTCTCTACACTTGGCTTTCAAAACAATAAGCTAAGGACAATTTATCGGGAAAACATAGCTATCATCACTAAATGTACACCAAGTAACAGAGCTTCAAAATTCTTGAAGGAAAAAATCGGCAGCAAAAATAAAAGAAGAGGAGGGCTGGGGATTTAGCTCAGTGGTTAAAGTGCTTGCCTTGCAAGCACAAGGACCCGAGTTCGATCCCCAGCACCAAAAAAAAAAAATAAATAAATAAATAAAAGAAGAGGAAAAATCCAAATCATAGTAGGAAATACAAACAGCCCTCTCTGCATAACTGATAAAAATCATTTTGTTTTTTAAAGTCAGGCGCAGTGACATAGGCCTGTAATCCCAACTACTTGGGAGGCTGAGGCAGGAAGATCACAAATTCAAAGCCAGCCTGGTGAATTTAGCAAGACTCTATCTCAAAATAAAATAAAAGGGGTTGGGGCTGTAGTTCAGTTGCACAGCATTTGCCTAGCGATTGCAAGGCTCTGGGTTTGCGCTCTAGCACTATATATGTATATATCTCACCAACACTACCAGCTAACTTCACCAAATTGACATTCACAGAACCGTATACCCTATAACTGCAGAATATAAATATTGTTCAAGTTCATCGTCCAGCCCATCAACAATATACTATATACAATATAGTAGGTTACAAAATAAGTCTCAATTCACTCCAGAGAGTAAAATCTTATAGAATCTGTTCTCTGGCCACAGTGGAGTTTTGCAAATCATTGGAAATAAAAGACCTAGAAAAACCTCAAAATATTCAGGATTTGGATAACTCACTTTTAAATAAGCCATTAGTCAAAATAATAAAAAAAGAGAAACTAGTTCAGAACATTTGAAAAAGTGAAAAGCACAGCTAATACCGGACCTTCTTTTTATTACTATTATTATTATTGAGTTGTTTGTGCTGACTGTGGACTGGCGGACTGACTCCAGGGCTGGCGGCAGAAGAACGGAGCACGCGGCAGCCGCCTGAGTGACCCAGAGAGGAAGCGCACGCATGCGCTCTTCTGGCAGGCGCCCTCACTGCTGGATCCTGCGCACGCTCTGCACCTGGAAGGACTGGGCGTGAGAGCCCCACTCCCGGAAGTGCTTGTAGTCCCCTGAGTGGTGATCGCTCTCCAGCACGTACTGAAAACCTCGGTATCCAGGAAACTGGGAGCACACCCAGCTGGAAAAAGGAAGCGACAGAGGGTTGCTCTGCAGAGGCACCCGCGTGTCTACCCAGACAGCCCGCTCCCAGCCTCACTCCATGGCCCCGAATGCGTCAGCTCCCTCTCCGGCCACAGGGCGTTTGGGGGTGCAGTTTCCTCTCAAGCAACACTCTTCTGGCCAGTCTTTGCATGGCTGAAGTGTGCCTTGGCCTCGGGTGCCAACGCAATCATTACTTTACCGAGGCCCTCTGACCCATCCCCAGATCAGGCCACGTCCCTGACTGTACCTTTGTAGCATTCATATAATCCAATAATAATACTAATTTATGAAATGTCAGCCTGCCGCGCCAGCAGCTCCTGGTGCAAGTATGGTGTGGTTTGTTCAGCTCCGCCCCTGGTGCCTAGTGCTGCCTCTCCGGTGGAGAAGAGGAGGAACGTTAGACCGATGATTGAATAAGGGAAGGTGTGGTCTTTCCTCTGCTCCCTTATCCAGAGCCACTCCCAAGAAAAGAGCCATTGTTTTAATGTGTTGATCCCGACATTGTTTGGGACAAAGATTGGTGTTTAGACTTGGAGTCTTCATTTTCCTGTCTGTAAAACAGGGAGCTGGACTCAAGAATCACAGGGGCATCTTATTCTTAAGTAATGGGATTCTTTGGTTGGTCCTCAAAAAACGAAACAAACAAACAAAAAAATACCCGACCTCCCACCTTCATCGCTGCCTACCAGGGACCAAAGAGAACCTGAGAAAGTGGTTCTGATGTCCCCCTAAATGGGGATCCCACATCTGGGCCTTCATCTGCTCCCTTATGGAGGAGGGATGGGAACAGTCCTGAGCTGAAAGCTAGACCGAGTCTTTTCTCTGTTGTTGGACTGCAGGCTGCTGGCTCCGCGCTGCTGTCTTTATGACCGGACATCCATCCTCCCTCCCTTCTTCTGGCCAAATATCCTGTCGTCCCTCCTTCTCTAGGTTACTAGGTTAAAGCAGGGAAATAGAGTCTAGGGCATCAATGTGCAGGTGACCAGTTCTAGCCAATCAGAGCATTCTATTCCTCTGGGCATGGTGATTGGTTCAGAATGGAGCACATGGCCCATGTTGGACCAATGAGCACCTTTCCTGGAATCATGAAATTACTGAAGAAGGGTCTTTCCCCTGGGGCTGAAATGTAAGTAAGAAGGAAACTACCGTCTTTGCTTTTACCTGGGAAGAGTGCCTCTAAGACTATAGCACACCGAGGCAGGTGGAACAGCCTGGGGAAAAAGGCCCGGATCCAGCTGTAACTGAAGCTAATTACAGGGGTTAATAAATATTACTTAGGCTTAAACAGGTTCAGCCCAGGTTTCCATCACCTGCAGGGCCATAAATTCTGCCCGAGACCTCTGCATGGCTCTGTGTTCTCAGAAGTGCCGGCGTTGGTCCCCAGCACACAGTTTTCACGGGTCATGGCCTGTCCTCCCCAACACCCCCTCTTTGCCCCGCCAGGCAGAGCCTCGGGCCCACTTACGCCCCACAGTGGACATGGAAGGAGCCCACTTCATTGCTGTCCCAGCCCATGGCCTGCAGGGAGGGGTAGTCATCGTTCAGCTCTCCTTTCCTGCCCAGAAAGTTCTCCTGCTCAAAGATGGTCAGCCTGGAGTCACGGTGGTTCTACAGACACAGACAGGAGATAGGGTCAGACCGCCGGGCACTCCACTTCTAGTGTCCACGGCCTCAACCCTTGTCTCCAGATCAGCCTCCTTGGCAAACCTCTTGGAAGGGCACTAAGGCAGCAGGCACTAGAAACTCATAGGAGGTTTATCATCTTCCCTTCCAGAAATTTCCATGAAGAAAATGATCATGGAACAAATAAGCTAAAAGAATGTTCATCATAACAGAAAAAGGGGTGGGGAATGGACCCCAATGTCCAACAGTAGGCGCTCAGACGGTAAATGGGGGCGTTGTGCAGTTGGTAAAAAGAACTGCCAGATGTCAGAGCTTAGACATGGCTCACAACATGTCCGAGGCCCTGTTTCTGCATCTATAAAGTGGAACTGATCACACCTGCTTTCTCGGGTTGCTTTGCAGATATCAGGGGTCATAAGCTGCGTGGAACAAGACTTGCCTGTGTCACATGGCTTGAAGAGGGGACATGAGAACTTGAACTCTGGATGTCTGATGGCCCAGTGCCCACAGGTGGGGTTCAGGTCCCCTGGGCCAAGTGGCAGGACTCACCGCACAGGCCACAGGCCGGAAGGAGGTGAGCCGCTCGGCGGGGTAGGCCGTGTTACCGCTCCAGGCATCCCAGCATGGGTAGTCGCCCCGCTCCAGCACATACTGCTGCCCCCGGAACCCAGCGTGCTCAAAGCCCACCCACCTGCAGATGGGAGGGAGGGCAGACGGGCAGGTGAGACACCCAGGCTGGGCTCCAGGCCAGTATGTTCACCAGGGTGACTGCCCCAGGGGATGCTCAGCTACTCCTGGAGACATTTGAGGCTGTCACTCAGTAGGGGAACTGTGACGGTCCTTCAGTGCTCAGAGGGCAGGGATGCTGCTGAGCATCTTAGAGCAGGGGTCTCTGACCTTTTTGGCAACAGGGACCAGTTTCATGGAAGGATTTTTCCCTGCTTGGGGTAGGGGATGAAATGCAAAGAATGGTTGCTGGATGAGTCAGAGGAGAGTGCCGCATAAATCCCTAAAGTGAGCAGTTCACGGTAGGTCTCCAGCCCCAGCAAGAATCTGGCAGCACTGTGGCTCTAACTAACAGGAGGGGCAGCTCAGGTGGGGAGCAGCTGTAAGTAAACACAGCTGAAAGTTCTCCCTCTCTTGCCACTCGCCTTCTGCTGTGCGGCAGGCTCCTCACAGACCAAGACTCTGTATTCTAGGTCATCTATGGGATAGGGGGCCCAGGAGACTGACTCCACTCCACGTGCACCTTGCATTTGTCACCTCTGTGGCAACTCCATCCAGCTTTGTGTCTCCTTTCCCACCGCCAGCCAAACCCTAACCCTCTCCATCACACCCCTTCCCCCTCTCCAGAAAGGACCATGTTGAGCAACTCAGAGTAGCAGTATTTAGCTAAACATCAATAACAACTTTTAAAACTATATTTGTACAGTTGCCTTCTACTTTTGGCGAGTGAAATTGGCTTTCAGCTTATGCCCAAGAGGGATATTTTTAGACTCAGTGAGGTTGTCTCATCCGGTCAGCAGAGACTGTGTGAGTGGCACCCCACCTATCTGGGGCAGCACACAACCTGTGTAGCCTTACACAGCAGTTCTGCACTCTCCTCCACACTTCAGGAGGGCACATAGGCGTACACTGTGGCAATTGTTCTTTTAGCTTCTGCTTTGTGCAGAAAAGGGAATGGGGCTCAGATGGGAGCGGTGGCCTGTCTAGGGACATGTGCAGCAGTCTGGGGAGATAAGGCCAAAAACATCTAAAAACCCCAGAACCACTTTCTAGGTCCCTTCCTGTCCTTCCACCCCCCACCTCATTCAATACCCCC
>PVJO010004101.1:0-114152 GCA_004026905.1 Hystrix cristata
AGTTTGATAGGTCTTAAGAGACAGTAGTAAAAATATGTACTTAGCTCTGTCTTGAATGATTTGGTTGACCTGCATCTAAAGAATTTCCTCTGGCTATTTAGAAGATCCTTCATTTCAGAGAAGAGAGCTACAATACGACAGTAGGGATTTATGAGGAAGGTTACTTATATTTTTAAACTTCAGCTAAAATGTATTATATTTATATTCTGGGATATAAGTATAAGTAAAAATAGCCCATCTGATCATATCAGACTTAATAGTTTCTTGGAAAAATTAGGACAGATGAAAATAGCTTGGCAAAATTAGATCTCACATTTGAAGTATGTCTATTTAAAATCAACATTCCATGTGGTTCCATTAGACATATGTCACTGGGCTCTCACACTGGAAAATGAAGGAAGAGGTGCATTTTAAAATGGCATATTAAAATAAATAAATAAATAAAATGGCATATTAAGTTGAACAAGAGAAAATCAAAGTTATTTTCTTTGGAAACATTTTTAGTCTATTAAGGATATTTAAGTAGCCATAATTATTTGGTGAGTTATGACAAAAGAAAAATTAACTGAAACCTCTAAATTATATTTGGGTGTATATTTTAATTAGACATAAGAAGTGATTACTGGCTGTTAAGATTCTTTATTGGCCCTGGTTTTAGAGTTCCTGGAACTTTTCCTCTATTAATAAATACCCTTAGCATGAATGTAATTATGACAAATGATCACTGGTATATACGTCCATTTCCAGTAATTGAGTAGACAGTCTATAATTCCACAAACTATAGATTTGTTGTGCTATAACAATCTAATTATATTAATGCCATTCATTTACATTGCTGTCTTCTTTCTGTGATGTCTCTTTGGCTTCTAAAAAAAAAGATGTAAATCAATTACTTGTTCTACATAGTACATAGACAGTGTTCTTTTGGATTATTGCCACAATCAACATGTCTATAACATAAGCGATTTTAAATTTCTTTTTCTAAGAGATACGAGTTTTTAAAGTTTTGATGCAAGTAAAGTGGTTCTATGACCATACTACTAGGTGGTAGCATAGCTATCATTTCAAAGTTTAATGCTTTCTTTTTACCTATGAATGAGTAAATTGTATTAAATATTATTTTGTGTAGATTCAGGCTTTTAGATTTTTATTACTTTCAGATTGGAATATGATAACACATCCAAGGATAACATATAGTAACATAATATAGAAACATAAGGATATTCAATTTGGATATATTTCCATATATGTGTGTGTGTGTGTGTGTGTGTGTGTGTGTGTGTGAGAGAGAGAGAGAGAGAGAGTTAAAAATGTGCAATGACTCTGGGTTAGTACTAAAGTTTCCTATTGGAAGACTCTTGCACTGATATAAATGTAAAACTTGCTTGAAACCATTCTTCAATTTTGGCAAACATTTAATCTTTTCAATATATTACTAACATTATATGCCAAAAAATGATTAATAAAAGTTGAAATCAACTACTAATTTCATTAAGTTAAGTGAAATGGGAAATCAGTGGCACAAAAGGTGAAAAGTAAATGCCTCTTTCACGTTCTCATTTAACTCATAAATAATGTGGTGAGAGCTTGCACTTAAACGTTTGCTGAGGCCGTGTGCTCTCAGTGAGAACTTTCTGACTTCGCTCTCCTTCTGCTTCCATGTTCAACGTCATTAATACCATTTTGGCAAGAATAGGAAATTACAAGGATTTTATAGAATCTGAGCTCTAAGATGGGACTGTGAAACAGTTGGGGGGTTTCTGAGAGCAGTTCCCTCCAAATTAATTTAAATTGGTTCTGGAATGAGCTCTGAAAATTTGCTTAAGGACCATAAGAAAAAGGTAATTATAAATGGCAGAGCATCTGACTTCGGGGAGCTGTCTGGTGGGGTGCTTGGTGTTCATCCAAGTTTTCTCTAACAACTTTATTAATTATCTGGAAGAAAATAAACAACATGTTAATTAAATTTACAGCTGATAATAATTGGGAAAGGTTGCCAATCCCACCCAGAAAAAAAAAAAAAAAAGAGAGAGAGAGAGAAGAAGGAAAAAAAGAAAACAAGAGAAAGAGAAAAAAAAAAACCAAATAGGAATAAAGAAGAGAAAAATAGATATGAGGTTGGAAATATAAGAATACAAGAGTAAAATGATAAATACAAGGAAAAAAGAAGAATCCTAGTCATAAATGCAGGAAAAATGTATTAAGATATAAGGTTAAAGATTCAGAATGTAGTTAGTATTTTAACAAGTAAATACTGTAACCTCGAATGTTACACATGGCCCTCTGTAATGCTTTCATATCTAAAATACTGAATATGGGTCATTAATAAACCATCTGCATGAAAGAAGTCAATAACACACAGAAGTTGTAGTGGTTGAAATTTGGGGAAATTAGTGCAATGAAGAGAGTAACAGGATTGTTTATCAAATTGAATGATGCTTAGGTCTTTATTTATCTAATCTCCATTTGTACATTATCACCAGGCTTTATACAGTCATCACCGCTTCTTAAAGCCAGTCGTAGGGATTTTGAAGTTTTAAAGTTATTTGTTTTTAGAATTGACATCTTTATTAAGTGTCATTTACACGTAATACTCACAGCGTCTGGGGTCTTTGCTAACAGAATAGTTTTTATAATATGCTCAACATTAACTAAGCATAAAATAGATGACATAAAAAGAGGAATAGCAGATAAATAAAAACCTATGAGTACATGTTTAAATAAAGTTGCCAGTTTTCTTTCCTTACTCTCCGTAAGCTATAGGCATCTTATCTGTGCCATCTGTGTTATAGGAGATTTCATAAGCACATTGCCATAGTATTTTAAGGATGGATCTTTTCATTTTAAGTGTTTGTCTCTTCATGGCATGGTGAGCTCCTTATCGATGAAGACAACATATTAAACAACTTTGCAAGTTTTAGCATTACTGCCATTCCTGATGTCTAATGTGCACTCACGTGAAGTTTATTTATTGAATACATGTTACATGGTGTTTTGAACCCTCGCTTGATTAGTTATTAGCTCTGTAACTTCAAGCAGATTGCTACCTCTCTGAGTCAGTGTTCTTTTCCCAAAATATCAGGAAAATAATATATAATTTTATAAGGATTTGAATAAATCTGCAAATAAAAAGTAGTGCTTGGCTTATAAAACAGTAGCCTCCCTCCTTTTTTTTTTTGGAAAAAAGAATCTCAACAAAAACTATCTCTGTAGAGATTTTCCCTAAAATAAGTTCCATAAAAATGATTCAAAATATATACAGATGCCAGTATTTTGTTTTATTTATTTATTTTTTGGTGCCGGGAATTGAACTTTGGTCCTTGTGCTTACAAGGCAAGCACTTAAACCACTGAGCTAAATCCCCAGCCCCAAGATGTGAGAATTTTAAAAGAAAGATGCTTCTCAGAAAATTAAGCTTAATTATATTGGATAACTAGAGTGGACCCGTATTTTTTAACACTACATTTTGCCTTGAAATTTCTAGTTTTATTTTTAGATTTTATCCAAATTCTATGCTTAACTTTATATGCAATGTAAGTAGGTATTAAATGACTTACTTTGACTTTTCGTGATGTTAATATGTGAAAAGATCTTATGATTTATCTATTTGGGAATTTTAAAACAATTATTACTCAGAACACTATATGACCACTCCATAAAAATACACATCACCATAAAATAACTGCATATGAAGTATTTAATCCTGAACTTCTAAAGATGAAAAGCTAAAGTAGTTTCAATAATCATTATTTTCATTTTTATGTAGTTAAGTGGTTTTACACAAAAAAATTAGCCTTCCAAATGACATAGTTATAATGTGTTAATGGTAGCATAACGTGTTATTACATTATGCAACATAATTTCATAGATATTATGTATGGCATTTTAGAAACTCATGTACTTATAGTTATTAGAAGATACTCAATTTTTTCAGACCATATTCTTCTTAACCCTATTACTTAATGTAATCCTTGAGTGGTTTCTCTGACTTTAGATAAGAGATCTTTGTATGGATTATATAACCAATTTTCTAGCAATTTAACTTACTGCTACCCAATTTCTTAATTATCATCTTTTCATCTTCTTTTAATTTACAACTGAATATTTAGAATATTGTCTTCAAAGGATCACAAAGTTGAAACATAACTATGATAAAAAAAAATCCAGTTTATTTCAAAAAGAGTTTTGGTTTTGAAAGTTGTTTACTTACACAATTAATCTTAAATCAGGATGGGATTTGCTATTTCTTCAAATATCCAAAGGTAGTGCTTTATTCCTCATAATTTATTAAATTCTTTAGTATCAAATCATTATTTCTCTAATGCTCAACAAATAAATTCAAAACTTGCTGAGTGCCCGCTCTTTGAGAAACTGTGCTTATAGTATTAAGGAATATAGAACTTTCCTTCACACAGGCAGATTCAAATACCAGATTTGACACTAAATTCCTGGGCACAAAAGCAAATTGACCTCTTGAGACTCATTTTCTTTATTTGTAATAGAAAATTACTAATCATCACTGAAACTTATGTTTTAGATATTCATTGAAATGAAATAGCTAACATGGCTGGCATCTGGTAGCCGTTCAGTACATGGGAACAGATACTATTATTCAAATTAATAGTTCAGTGTGTCAGGTGGTAATTTTAAAAAGATAAACAATAAATTCATAGTTTAGGGAGTCAGATGATCCCATAATCAGGTAATCATTATTTAGGAGGTGTGATGGAAAATAAAATGAATGTTTATATTTAAGCAAAATTACTACAGTAAAAGACACATTGCCATTAATGCTTTTCAAAATACTCCTCTTCACTTCAAACACACTTCTTCTATCATTCTTACCACTTTCTGATGCAGTCCCGAAGTCCTCTTTCATCAAGTGTCTTTAGTTGCACTGTGATGGCTTCCTTAATGTCTTGAATTGAGTCTAACCATTAACATTTCATGATCTTTTTGAGTCTGGGGAAGAGCCACAGGTTGCATGGTACCAGATTTGAAGAATGATGTGGATAAAGACACACCATGATGTTTCTTTGATCCTGCCTTCCCACTGCGTGGCGCTTCAGCATTCGCTAGATTTTTGTTCACATCTTGCAAAGATAGTCTTGAAAGAAGACTTCCAGCACTGCTTTACGAAGTGACAAGAATGGTGGGATGATCGTGTTCAAAGCAAAGGGGAGGTTTTTGAATGTAATGAATTGCCATGTGTCTTTCACTCTAATAATTTTTGAAAATTTAAATATGTACTATATATCTTGATCATCCCTTATAAATAAAATTTTTGGAACATAGACTTTTACGGAGCTAAATGTTGGGTCTTGAGTGATCCCTAATAACCAAGTGGTAAAGGCCTGGTTCTTTAGCTGACCATGGTGGCTCATGCCTGTAGTACCAGTATTTCGGTAAACTAAAGCAAGAGGATCTCAAATTTGAAGTCAGTTTGGGCAACTTAGTGAGACCTTGTCTCAATATTAAAAAAGAGGGGGTGCGGGCTAGAGATAGCTCACTGATACAGTGCCAGCCTTTAAAAAAAGAGGCTTGGTTCTCAGGATAGCTCTGCTGAGAGGTGGTAGAAATTTAAGAGGTAGGGTCTAGTGGGAGGACTTTAGGTGTGTATCTTTGAAAGCGATTGTGTGCCCCACCCCTAATTTCCTCTTTGCTCACTATTTTTCCTGACAAAAAAGTGATCAATTAGGTTTTTGTTGTTGGGTTAGGGTTAGTGTTTAGTGTCGTTTGAGATAATGTCTTGCTCTATAGTCTGTCCTGGCCTGGAACTTGTGATCCTACTGCCACACCCTCCAAAGTGCTAGTATGCAGTGTGCCACTACATCCACTTGAGATGAGCAGCTTTGTTATGCCATGTGTTCCCACCATGATGTGCTGCTTTACCACAGGTTCAAAGCAATGAGTCCAATCAGTCATGAGTTAGAACCTCCAAAGCACTTGAATTATTTATCTCAAGTATTTTATTAAATGCATATGAAGCTGAGTAACACATGTATCATTAAATCTATGTAACTTGAAGTATTCATATTAATTATTTTTGGATATCAGGAACAAAATACACAATGTACACATTTTAAAAGAGTAAAAGTTGATTTTGGTTCACAGTTTTAATGGGTCCAGTCCATGGTTAACCAAGTCCAAAGGCAGAAACAGCTTGGTGAAAGAGCCTGGCAGAGGAGAGCGGCACACTCTGTGGAAGCCGGGAAGTAGTGAGCAAGGAGAGGCTGGGGACAAGATTACACTGTACCAGATCACACTTCCATAGCTGCCTCCTCCAACCAGGCCCCACCTCCGGACAGTAACATTCATCCATGACCTCATCAGTGAATTAATCCACTGATGAGTACAGCACATATCATGACACAAACTCCTCACCTCTCAACATATGACACTTTGGGGGAATATTTTATATCTAAACAATAATTCACCCTTGGCCCTCAAAACACTTAAGTCCATCTGATTTTGTAATATGTATTTAGTCTATCTCTATGACTCACTGAAGTCTGAACACTTTCAGCATTACTTAGAAGTCTAAGACCAAAGTCTCTTCTAAGACTCATGGCAAACTCTTAGACCATGTAAAAATCAAAAGGATAAGTAAATAATTCCAATTTACAGTGGCTAAGGGTAAACACTCCAATTCCAAAAGGAAGGAATAGGAGAACAATAAGAAATCAAAGCAAAGCAAAGCCAAAAACTAGCAAGGCAAACATTAACCCAGGTGTCTCCATGTCCAATACCCAGGACATATAGTGGTGAGATCTGAGCTCCAAAGGGCTTGGATAGTCACACTCTTCTGACTTTGGCTGTTGCAGACCACATGGCTCCTCTCATAGACTGGCTTCACTTGTTGGCTGTGGCTTTCTTTAGCAAATGTTTTACATTCCTGGTGTCTCCACTAGAGCTTGGGCTTCATGCTCACAACTTCTTGCATCAACCTCTCAGAGGTTCTGTCTTAGTTACGTTTCTCTCATTGCTGAGACAAAATACCTGACATCCAAAGTGGAAGGGGGAAAGGTTTATTTAGCTCAGTTTGTAGAGGTTTCAGTCCACAATCAGCTGGATCCAAGGCAGGGTGCTATGGCAGACAGGCAGAAGGCAGCAAGGCAGCAAGGCAGGCAAGGGATGCAAGCGAGTGGGTGGACAAGGGGCAGGCAAGCCTCTTTCTATCCCTTATGTCTTTTCCAGGATGCCAAGATTAGGGCAGTGCCAAACCAATCAGTGGATTGATTTAGTAATCACGTGCCCTTAATCTCAGCAGATCCACACTCTAGATCCAGCCACCTCTGAAAAAGCTCCATCTATGACTGCATGAGGCTTTGGGGGGACATCTAGACACAAATTATGACAGGTTCCTTACAGGGACTGTGACTCTGTCACATATATTTAACTGGTCTCCAAAGCCTTCTTCTGAAAACCTCATGGAAGCCCAGCAGACCCCATAACCCCTGAATTCTGTATGCCTGGAAAACCAAAGGCATATAAAAAATACCATCCTCTTCTGAGTGTCTGGATGGCTGAACTCAGCTGTATACCTCCCTGGGAAGCCCTGAATAAACATGGTGGCCTCGGGTTCTTTCTCAGAGCAAAGTCTTTGAAATCACTTTACCCTTTTATATCCTAAAGCATATAATGTGCATGTTCTGGCCGATTCCTGAGGGTCCCTGAAGGTGCAAACTACTTGGGTAATTTTTAATAACTCTAAACTTTTTAGCAACCATGTCTACTTGGCCCCAGCTTTACAAGCCCTTTCTTTTTGGTCAGCCTGCAAACTCTTCATATCTTTGGCTCACAGTTTTGCTTATTCTCACTGTAGATCTTGCTAATAGAAGCCAGTGGCAATAATGCCATAGCCTGAACATTGGAATACTTGGAAATTTCCTCCACTAAATAAATTAGTCTGCCACATTTAAATTCAGCCTCACACAAAGTATTAGGACATAGAAAATATATAGACACATTTTTGGCCAGAATGAAACTTGCATGATGAGTACTTCAATTTCTAATAAAGTTCTGTTCCCATCTGAAAACTAATCATCCTGGCTTTTATTTTCTGCATTCTTATCAATATTTTGGTTTTCTGAACTCCCACCATACTCTCCCATCAGTCTCTACTTACAGCATTCTAGGGCATCTACAATTTGCATCTCCAAGTCTTTCTAAACTTCTGAAAACAAATTCCCAGGACTTCTGAAACATGTGGCCATGTATAATCATAGCAATGACCCGCATTTTTGTTACTGATTTTCTTCATCAGTTACTTTCCCATCACTAGGACACAATACAGGGCACCAACAACTGAAAGGAAGAGAGGTTTACATCGGTTCATTGTTTGAGAAGGTTCGGTCTATGCATGATTGGCTGACTGCAAGGCAGAAAAGTTATAGTAGGAAAGTTTCTAACCCCGTGACATCCAGGAAACAGAGACAAAGAGAAGAGAGAGGCTGAGGACAAGGATATACTGTTCCAGGTCACTCCCTGTTGTGGTTTTGATCTAAAATGTAGCCCCAAAATGTTTTTTTTTTTTTTTTAGCCCCAAAATGTTTTATGATTAGAAATGAGACTTTTGGAAAGGAACTGGCTCATGGTGGCACTGGATGTATCAATGGATTAATCAAAGCTGCCATGTGTTATGGAGGATGGTTGGAAGTGGGTTGTTAGGGGCATGAACCAAACAGGTATATTGTTGTCCTTTGTTCTCTTTCTTTCTTCTATTTCTTAGCTGCCATGAGTTGAGCAGCTTTCCTCCATCAGACCTTTTCACCATGTGGTTTCTGCCTTAAAGCCAGCTGACCGAATATGGACTGAACCTTCTGACGCTGTGAGCCAAAATATACCTCTCTTCCTCGGTGTCAGGTATTGTATCTCTTAGACAGGAAAGTGACTAACACATAGCCCACTTACTCACCTCCTTCAAGAAGGCCTGACCTCTTAACAGAGCATTCAGGTATGAACAAATTCATGGGTCAACCTAGGAGTCATCTGCATAGGAATGCGGTGCTCCTATGATGCAATCACTTTCCCCAATCCTACCTTTGAACACATGAGAATTTTACAGGTATATTTCAGTTCTACACCCTATCAATGCTAACTACTATAATTGATACATAAGCAAGTTATCCTGTACATTTGAAAAATATGAATGGATCAATTATGATTGAGGAAGATGAGAAAAGATTTAGAGGTTGGACTTTATAGGATAAATAAAAATCTAATAATTAGAGAAGGCTGAGAGAGTATTTAGAATGAAGAGAAAACTATGTAATTATTAAAATTACAGAATGTTTGCAAGTTCTAGATTTTCAATATCAAGTGAGGCACAGGGGCACACACTTGCAATCCCAACATGCAGAGGCTGAGGCAAGATTACTGTGAGTTCGAGACCAACCTGGGCTACATAGTACTTCAAGGTCTGTCTGAACTACATAGTGAGACTTTGTTTTAAACAAAAAGATTTTCAGTGTTGTATAAATGAAAGGTGTGTGATTCTGGAGATATTGAGAATAAATAGGGGTGGGGAGGTATGCTGGGTGACAATATATGCAAACTTGTTTTTTATAGAAAATATAGTCATGCAGTAATGATCAAAATCACTGAAAAAATTTTAAAGGTATATTTGTGTTTTTATGTCTATATGGACTGTCTATCTGAAATTATGATATAATTTTAGTTTCTATTCATAAAGCCCTCTGCCTTCTAGCATGTTACTGTCTATGTGGGCATTGATTACAATAGATTAAAAAAAAAAAAAGATGTACAAAAAGTGGTCTGACAATGATCACTGTTTTGGCTGGTAACTTGGAGGAAAATGAATCATTTGCCATCCTCTCTTTTTACCCTGTCTGAGTTCCTGAGAGAATAGTTGAAATGAAGCAAGCCTCCCTCAGACCAGTCTTGTGAGCCTTCACTTTCTGCCAAGCAGAGATGGTCACATAATATTAATGGGAAACAAATATTGCTGAATTAGCCACCTGCTACCTAAAGTTTGTTTGTTATTACATCACGAACTATACTAACCTGATTTATATTCTGATTCTAGAATATGGTGGCCAAGTAAAATAGATTTTCCATGTTCATTCAGTGGTACCTGTATCAGTCAGATATTTTAAAATATGGAGATAATTTATCAGGTTTTATCACAAGCATAATTCTAGTTTTGATGATATTTTAGTTACTTCCAACAGTGCTGAGATGCACAATACTTAATATGAATCATTTAGAGGAAGAGAGGCTTATCGTGATCTAATCAACTCTCAAAATGACTATGATCACATGAGGCTTTGGGGGAAAATATAGATATGAACCATAACTATCTACCCCTGGCATTCAAAAGACTTTATGCAAAATGTATTTAGTCTATCTCTAAGCATTGCTGAGAAGGCCCAGTCAAAAGTCTCTTCTGAGATGTGAGTCAAACTCTTAACAATGAAACTTTGTAAAAATCAAAAGAAAGTTAAACGCTGCCAACCTACAGTGGCAAAGGGCAAACATTCCCATTGCAAAAGGAAGAAATAGGAGTATAGAAACCAATAGGACCAAAGCAAGACTGGGTACTCAGCAGGATAATTATGAAATCCTATAGTTCCATGTCTGACACCTAGGGCAAGGTGTGGTGAGATGTGAACTCCAAAGGGTTTGAATGACCTTACCTGTACAACATTGTTGACGGTTGTAGCCCTCATGGCTTTCCTCTTAGACTAGCTTTGCTCATTACTTGCAGCTTTCCTCAGATATTTCACGTTCCTGGCTTTCAAAGCCTTCTAGAGACTCCCCTGCACTGTCAGGTTCACTCTCACAACTTTTCACACTGCCATCTCAGAGGCACACTGCCTTGTCTCCCAGGCCTTCTTCTGAAATCTGGTGGAAGTCTCCCTGACTTTGTATTCTGCATACCTGTAAAACCAGTACCAAGTTGACGATGCCAATGTCTGTTGCTGGCTTGAGCTGTAGCCAGTCTCCCTAGTAATATAAACAGCTTATAGACGGTTATATGGTATAGACAGTATAGTAATCAGTAATATAGACAGTATAGTAATAAGACAGCTTATAGACAGCTAATTAGGTAGAAATATTCTACACAGACAGTAGTGGGGCCTTGAGGGAGTCAGTGCAGAAGATGAAAACACATCAAACCCGGCACATCTAAAGGAGATTAAAGTCACAATGGACAGCTTTCCATACTTCCTGAAGGGACAAACAAAAGCTTGAGATTATTGATACCACCCTTTTGAGATTTCCCATATAAATAAACCATTATCTTATTAGGAGTGGGCCATCCTTTCCCACACACTAAATTTACTAAGCCTAAAACTAAATCTACTAAGACTAAGACTATAAACAAAACTAAAACTACAGATTATTGACTGAGGTTAATGATGCCATCCACATGCCCTTGCTACTATTGGATCAATATTAGTTAAGCAGCTATATTTGTAAACTTACTGGTAGATTATAATTTGACCCATGTTGTACCCACCTCAAGACTTTGCTCTTTGTCTCAGGAACTATTCTTGTTCCTCATTCCTATTCTCCAATAAATTTTCCCACTTGTAACCTTTGTTGTTCCTTAACGATATTCTTTGATTTCAGAGAACTCGAACCCGGTGTGTGTGACATCTAGCTGGTGGAGAGTTACATTTATTTCCCCTTTTTCAGTATCGTGGCTGGTGAGGTTTCCAAGTGCCTGAATGGATGAGCAGTAAGAACTGAATCCTGGGGAACAAATTCCCTAGGCAGCCATTTTCAAACTCAGTGCCCTGGGGCTCTCTTCTCAAAGAAAATTCTCTCTTTTGAAATTTGAGCCCATGATGGGTGGGACCTTGCTGATTCCTCACATACCCTCAAGCCATCTTTCCTATTGTCCTGCTGTAAAGTACTGGGCTTCTTTGTAATGCTAATCTTTTCTGCAACCAAACTCTCCTCTGCTCTATGTTTGTGGAAAATTTCTCTCTGGAGAAACTGAAAACTTTTAAAACGGGCTTTTTTTACTCCTCTTTCTCAGTATAAATCTGACTAAAAGCAACAAGCAATATCCATGCTACCCTGATTTATATCTGTAGAATATGGTGGCCAAGTAAAACAAAATTTTACCATTTATTCCATGGCATCTATATCAGACGCTAGTATTTCTTTTGCCAGAAAATTATTTTTCCTAAAATAAAGAAATACTTTATAAGGTTTGTGTCATGGGCATAATTCTAGTTTCCATGCAAATCAAATATCTTGTTTTAGTTCTAGTTTAGTAGGGCTTTACGTATGCCTTGACAGTGAATTTCTATTGGACAACAAAACTTCCACTTATTGAAAATCTAAAACGTCAATACAAATATATTATTTCTTTCTTATATCATTCTTATAAGTTGATTCCTTTGAATCTTATCCATTAATAAATCCTTAATCTGCAAAGTTGAGAAAAAAATCAGAACATATCTAGGTTGACTCTATCACTTCAAAGGATTGGCTTCAACTGACAACTTGTGTTTGAATATCTCTTTAGCTGTTAGAGGTTTTTAAAGTATTCAAATAAAATTAGCTTGAATAAATATAATAAATTATTTACATAAAATTATAATTTGCTATGTTTTGACGTTTTTGTCACTCTTAGATCATTTATTATGTGTCTCTATTATTTTTCCTGAAAAATATAAATCATGAATAAAATTATTTTCTTCAGAGTTACACTTTTGTGATAATAAATTATTGAATACAATATGAAATATATTAAAACACTTACAGCATTATACATTTTTCCTGAAAAAAATATCTAGACTTGAAGTCACATGAACAGCAATTTGTTTGAACCATTTGTTCTATTTTTTTAATAAATGTATATCCTTGCTATGTACTTGAATTCAAGTTTTAAGAACAAACTACTGAATAGCTCATACATCCAATGTTCAGTGGCATCAAATGGGTAAACTAGTGAAGTACATTGCCTGACTAAAAGAGTATAAAACTATTAGCTACAAGCCAGCAAGATTCAATTTGTTTGAAATAAATCTTTTTTGAAACCACACTGTGTCAAATATTGTAATTTAAAATAGGTAATTGTAAATAATCTGGTATTTTCTCCCCTAAGAGCAATAGATAGTTCTTAAAATATGAAGAATGGACTAAGGAAAATTTTGCTTTCTTTTGTTTGAGATAGAATTTTGTTAGGTCACCCAGGCTGGTCTCAAACTCCCGGGCTCAAGTAATTCTCCTTCTCAGCCTGCTTAGTAGCTAAGACTACATGTGTGTGATACCAGTCAAAGTTGTTTTTGTTTTTGTTTTTGTTTTTGTTTTTGACAGAATCAAATAGTACATATTTTCATTCTTTTTTTTCCCCTCCACTCAGAGGTTTAGATCATCTACCTCTATACATGGGAAAATCGTAAGAAAGCTCCTACTGATGACCTGTTTATTGATTACCTATCAACCATTCTCAACCTCCCTTTCTCTTGTCCACACTGTTCTCTGCATAGACTGAAAGTTTCAATCTTTCTTGTGATAGGAAATGGTACATAGACCCAGTTGTGGCCAATTAGGGGAATTCAGTTGTCTTAGTTAGATTTTCAGAGAACCAGTGGTTGTAAGAGAGCAGATTTAATGGAGGATATTTACAGATTACAATACTCACCCAGAAGCCAAATGCAGAAGATGCCGAATGTCCATCTAGGCACTGGAGACCCAAAAGATCCAGTTGAGGGCTGGGAGTCCGCAGCACCGTCCCACGTCCGTCTGTCTCTGCACACAATGGCTGGAGCCAGGAAACAATGCTCGCAGCAGAGATGACAGCCAGAGCTCCCCCGAAGCAACAGTAGCCATCCCCGACGACAGCAAGGCCCCGAGCTCCTTCCTCCATGAGGACAGCCGAGTTCCTTTTGGAAGAACCAGCCACAGCAGAGCTTCTCCTGGGAAACAGCCCGCCCACACTACGGCTCCCACTCTGCCTTATGGTGCATCGGCAACAACCCTCAGGTGGGTCTTCTACGCCCAGCATCACACCAACTCAGTCCGGCTGGGCGTTCTGGCTCAAGCTGACCACATTAGGGCCACCACACTGGTTAACAGGAAAAATCTGTTGTGAGACTGCTGCAATAAGTTTTCATCTCTGTTAAGGTCTCTAATGTTCTCACAGATGTCACTCTGCTTCCCACCTTTAGATGCAATTTTGCATCCACAGGCAGGAGTGGGGCTGCCTGTCCCGTGTTTATTCATATTACACTACGTCTAAAAACACTGAGGTAGTAAAGGAGAAGGGTATGAAGACTCTGGGTTCTTGATAACTGAGCTCATGAACTAATCCTGGGAGAGCCTGAATCTAGACCTCTTGCTCACTCAATAATAAATGCTAAGTACTGGCTAAGTGACACACTGTGCCTCAGATCTTTGCTGCTAAAATGCAGTCACCACCAGTATCCTGTAGACTGTGTGGGAAATGCAGCACCTCAGGACTCACCTCAGACTTACAGATCACAACTTGAGCAAGATACCCAGAGCTGAGTGCATATTAAAGGTTAGGAGGCAATGGTTTCAGTCCCTGTGAGGTGGACTTAGTGTTACTCGCAGTTGCAAGTTATCATAACTGACAAAGCTGAGGAGCTATCCAAAGCACACGGCTCTGTGTGGTGTATAGTGCCCCGGCCCAAGAGTAACCTCTTAACATCTTTTCCTCTGTGTTTCTCAGTCTTGCATAGTGGAGAACTCATAATTTTAGTTTATGTTTCTTTATTGTCTTTCGTTCTTGCTTACTTACCAGGGGAAAAGATTTCACTCCATCTTCTCCTCTTTCCTCATTCTTCAGTTGAATTTTTTAATCGACTAATTCCTTTTATAAAGTATTACTTATGAGATGTGATAATCATGGTGAATGTTTACATTTTAAAAATTATTACAGTTGCCATTAATCTCCAGCTAAATAATTCCCATGGCACTGAACACACTTATTCCATCATTCTTGTCACTTCCTGAAGCAGTTTGGGAACTCCTTTGTCATGAGTGTCTCTAGTTGCCCTGTCATGGTTACCTGCAGGTCCAGAATCACTTCAAAACATCTACCTTTTGTTATGCTTTAAATCTAAACTATCTTCCCAAATTCTCGTTTCTGTGGAATGTGATTGGATCATGGGGGCACTATGCACTTCAGTAAACTCTTCCACAGGTGTTTGGTGGCTGAATGTGCTGTTAAACGGTGGAGCCTGGTTAAAGCGGGTCACTAGGGGCGTGACCCGGAAGGCTGTATTCTGGTCCTGGCTTCTCCCTTCCTTGTTTCCTGGCTGCATGGAACCATTTTCCTCTGCCATGCCTCTCTTCCTGCCTGTTTCTGCTGTGGAACTTGTAAACAATGGACTGAAAAGGTGAGTCAAAATAAACTTTTCATATTTTAAGTTGTAAGTGTCTCAGTGACAGAAAAGTGACTAAGATACCTTTCAAGGCCCTTTTTAACTTTGAATAAATGCCAGATGTCTTTTGTCAGATCCAGTGAATAGGGAGAACAAGAACACGTTGTAATGTGTTTATGAGCTTGCTTTTTCATTAGGTGGCACTTGGTAACAACATGAACCTTATTTTTGATCAAACCTTGTGAAGACACAAAAGAGGACCTCAGAACTGTTTCAGAAAGCAGCAAGAATGTTGGGACTAATGTGTTTGAAACAACTGAGAAGTGTTTTGAGGAGTATTCGTACCAATGTATCTGTAAGTAAAATAAATATTTTAAAACTCTGAACATTCACGATTTCTTTGATCATCCCTTGTTCTTATGTATGCATATGTATATATAGATACATTTTCATATGACTCTGAGATATATGTATATATATAATGAATATACATAACTTATAATAAGTAAAATATAAAACAGAAAATATATGATAGATTTTTACACATCTTTATCTATCTATATGGTCTAGTCTACCTATAGGTAGACAAAATATCCAGATGTATGTTAACATTGGGGTTAAAAATTGAATAAGATATTGTTTCTACTGGCAATATCCTTCTCAACTCATTTCTCGAGGAAACAAAAATATAAGTTCAGAACAAAGGAAAAGAAGTATATTAGACAATGGGATTAATTATTCTTCATTGTAAGAAAAAAATCCATCCCCCCAAATCCTGATATTCCTTGCAAAATTTGCACATACCATTTCTATCTTTATTTAAACTTGCTTCTTTGCTTGAGAATAAACATGAGGGTTGGGGATTTAGCTCAGTGGAGTGCTTGCCTAGCAAGCACAAGTTCCTGAGTTCAATCTGCAGCACCCCTCAAAAAAGAATAAGCATCAAACAGACATCATAATAACAACCTTTATTTCTTATTTGGTGACTTTTAAAATATATATATATATATAAATGGAGGACTTATTTCTGTCTATCTCTGGAAGATTGCAGTATTTCAGTCTGTTAAAAGTAATGATTCTGTGGGCTAGCCTGGAAACTTCGTACTATTTATTTGTAAGATTGCAACTTACTTGTATATCTTTGCTAATCATGCCCACTCTAGTGCCATGACGTTTGACACTTGTCAATCTAATGTAATACAATTTAAATGTAAGGGAATTTACTTTTGCTCTTCAGTATTAGGAATGTCACTTATTAAATGTTTATTTTGTTCAGGATCCCATTCGAAATATTGTGTACATGCTCTAATGTAGTCCTCCCAATATCCTTACAATAGGAATGAGTACAGGATATGAAGATGTGACAATACTAACAGAAAAAATGAAAATGAATATATGTGTAACAAAAAGAGAATTGTGATTTTTGCAGTGAACATGGATTATAAGAAGCAAAGATATGTATTTTTCAAGAAATTTTTTGTGTCTCAAGGTAAACAAATTTTTTTTTTCCTTCTGGGTCTACGTTCACCAAAATTTTTTTCTCAATTTTCTGGAAAATCTCTTTTGATGTTGCAATCGATACATCGGCAGGGCTCCTTCTAATGAACTTTGTAATTTGTGCTCTGTGGAGTTTAATGGGGTCCCTGGGCTGTTTTGTTGAGAGAGAGTTAGTATGGGGAGTAGTTACTCAAAAAGTCCACCGAGTCCGGCGGCCCCTGCTGGTGCCTTTCTGCTGGCTGCCCGGGGCACCGGTGATTCTTCCCCGTGACAGCGGCAAGCTCGGTGTCGCATTTCTTTTCATCATCCAGCTGGGCCTGTTCCTGAGCTTCTGACAGTAGCTGCTGCTTAATGACAGCCAGGATGCTGGTAAAATAGCTGTTGCCTGTATTAAATGATCTATAAATCTACGATCAAACACTGATCTGGAGAAAGTGGGTGTAGAGCTGAAGGTGGCACAACCATTTAATAAGATGAACTGTGAAATTGTTCCAAGCAGGACCAAGCACAAGCCAGGCTAAAAACATGATCATCGGAATATGAAGTCTTTCTTATTACAATATGGGGATGAGCTGGCTGTGGTATTCGAATTGAGCAGTGAGTTCCTTTCTGATTTTCAGAAATCAGAGGGATTTTTCAATGAGTTTATTTTCCTATCAGCCAAATGCTCGCGATCAGCTTTTCCTCTGCGTGTAAAAGTTCTTTAGGATTTGTGTGGGGTAAAGAAGAGACCATTTTAATTTTGTAAAATCTACTTAAAGGGCTTTAATTTTTATCTTTGAAAAAAGATTTCTAAAGCTCACCCACAAGAGCTATGTGGATATGAAAAATTTAAAGACAGAAAGAGAAAAATAGAATGCAGTAATTCCAGCATTCTGGTAGGTTGAGACAGGAGCATCACGAGTTCATGCCCACCCCGGGCAACTTAGCAATTTAAGGACACTCTGTCTCAAAATAAAGAATACAAATGGGTTGGGGATGTAGCTCACTGCAAAACTCTGAGTTCAATCTCCAGTACCCAAAAAAAGCATCATTTTTTTTAAACTATGAAACAGTTATAGAAGTTTTGCACTGAAGAACTCTTGATGAACTGCAAGTGTATGTAGTTTCGTTCCCCATTCTGCTGCAATCTGACTTGGAATGTTTAGAACCAAAGTTTAAAACAATCAGATATAAGTGCATGCTTTTTAAAACCGTAATCAAGCCAGCACGGTGACGAGTGCCTGTAATCTCAGCACTCCGGAAGCTGAGGCAGGAGGATCACAGCAAGTTCAAGGCCACCCTGGGCTACATAGTGAGTTCAAGGACAGTTTGAACTATATAGCAAGACCCTGTCTAAAAAACCCTGAAAACCAAAAGAAAAACAAAAACAAAAACAGGAAAACAAAAACCCTGATCAGGGCTTTGATACCCAACTTGTTTGTATAGGCTAGGTTTCTGTGTATGCAGCAGCCTGGATTACCAATAGAGACCAAATATGGACAAGAAGCAGAAATACAAGCCTCAGTGTCCAACAGTCTACAAGTTGACTTGAAAATATATTTTATACCAGATCTGTTTTAACAAATGGCAATTAGCTTGCAAGGAATACCAAGGGAAGTGTATTAGTTTGCGAGAGTTATTGAAGACAACAAATCATTTTTGTTTTGTGTTGTTTCGATAAAAGAATGCTAAGGTCTGGGTTTTAGACAGTGTCCCAGAGGAGGGGAGGTCAGAATATACACTCCTCCTAACCTTATTCCATAGCCAGTTGCTGGAGAGGCAGGGCCATCTTCCATGAAATTTAAATGAGGTGCTTAAACTGGCTCCTTGTATAAATTACTTGATGTGAATAGTCTCCAATTTGACATACATGCTGATTTTAGGTAATTTCTGCTGCTACATGGAGGATTGATTATGTAAAATGGATAAAGATTGAAAAAAAAAGAATTTTAGATTGCCCCAATGAGGTTACATTTATTCTCTTCTCCCAAAGCTTACATTATTTGTAAAATCAGATGCAACAAAAATCTCACATTAATAAAAAATTAAATTTGAGGTCTTCATTAGAGAGATGTAAGAAATTTACAAGTTACAGTCGAATGATTTCTTTAATGGGAAAGATTCTGAGTTCTAAGAACTCACATTGTACATTTGAAGAAAAAGAGAAGGCTTGTCAGTGTCCAAGGACAAAGTGGGACCTAAGAAATTAGAGATCAGATTTAATTTCATGACTCTCCTGAGCCATACAAGTTGGAAAGTGAAACATTGTTTACAAAAACATAAGGTGTGGAGAGTGTGAGCAGGGAAGGAAAAGTCAGGCTCACCCTCTGTCATAGTTCTTCCTCAGCCACTTGTGTCCCCAAATGCACAGAGGTTGGTTTGTCTTCCCCTCCTGTCCTGCCTTTATCTTAAAAACAGAACAACAACTCTGCATCTGAAACTTCAACATAAATTTGAGTGTCTGCCCTGGGGTCAATTTTAAAAGAATAGCAGAAGTTTTTCATATGTACTACTTTCTCCCTAAGTCATGTTTTATCATTAATGCAAGAAGAATGATTATAAAAAATATTTTAAATTTCTGTTTATTTTAAAATTGTGAGTTATTCCTTTTATGAAACACAAAAGTGAAAATAATTACATTGACTGCTTAAAGAATCTAACATAGTCTCATAGTCTCATGATCATTTCTGATTCTTTAAATATTAGAGTATATATTCCTCACAATATAACTTTTGTATTTTTGGACAATTTAAGTTTATACTCAGAAAAATATTCTAAAATGCATATAGTAATTTGTGGTACACTTATCGTGGTCAACTTGAGCAGGAAGGCCCAGCTGGACTGAGTTGGTGTGGTTCTGGGCGTAGAAGATCCACCTGAGGATTGTTGCCGACATGGCATAAGGGAGAACAGGAGCAAAAGGAGGGGGGAGCTGTTTCCCAGGAGAAGCTCTGTTGTGGCTGGTTCTCCTATAGGGAACTTGGCTGTTCTAGTCATAGAAAGAGCTTGGGGCCTTGCTGTCATCGGGGATGGCTGCTGTTAGCTTCAGGGGTGCTCTGGTCTTCATCTCTGCTGCGAGCATCGTATCCTGGCTCCAGTATAGATTTCTTCAGCCTCTTAGTGCAGACACGGACATTGCCGTGGGCTCCCAGCCCTTGATTGGGTATTTCGGGTCTCCAGTGCACAGGTAGATGTTCTGCACTCTTCCTGCATTTGGCTTGTGTGTGAATGTTGTAATTTTTAAGTGTCCTGTATTAAATCTGCTATCTTGCAAACCATTGACTCTAGAAAAGTAACTAATACAGTTTATAATTTTAATAAATTCTCTTATATTCTTTAATTGAATAACCTACTGATAAAATTTACCACAGAATGAGTTTTAGTGATATGAACAGTAACATGATTACAAGTCAGGTTATTTGGTAGTGTCTAAATCTCCAGACTTTATATTTCTTTAAATTGCTGGACAGCTCAAATAAATTGCAGGAATTCTAAATAATATCTCTTAGAACTAATCTAGATCTCTCCAAAATTCTTATGTTGAAATCTTAACTTCTAATAAGTCACAGTGTAACTGTATTTGCAGATAGTCTTGAAAAGCAAAGTTAAAATAATATCGGTAGTATTGGCAACAGTCCAATATGACATCTGTCCATGCAAGAAGAAAAATTTGAACAGAGAAACATACAAAGGGAAGTGTATGTGCAAAAAAACATGGAAATGTAACTATCTATAAGCCAAAAAGAAGAGTTCATTAGAAACCAACCTCTCTGACAGCTTAATCTTGGGTTTCAAATATACAGAACTTTGAAGAAATACATTTCTTTGTTATTTAAGCCACCCATTCTGTGATACTTTTAATGGCAGCACTAGTAAACTAATAAAGTACCATAGTTCTGGGAAACATACCTTCCCTAAATTTGCATACTTGCTTCCCTCCAAATAGTAAATTCTGAGATAACCTGGTTGCTTAACTCAACTAATTAATTAATTCATTATGCCAACAAAGCGATACTAATTAAATATATTCTGGTCACTTATCAGTTACTAGAATCTATAAATATAAGGACATCTCAAAAAATTCAGTGTTGTGGGAGATGTAAATATGCCAGAATAATTGTAATCAATTTAAGAGATGTCAAAGCAAATACATTAGTTCTGTTTTTCATTCACTCAATTTCCAAATGCACCGGATAGTTCACACAGTGCCCCTCTGTGGCAGCACTGAACTAGGGACACAGTGAGTTCCTATGCAAGATATTTTGACGAAGCACTAAGAATGTGTCCATTCTCTAACGAGGTAGAAAGGCTTTATTCTGTTTTAGTGGCTATCTTCTGACTGTCCAGCCAGTGCTCACCGAAGCCCCCACAGCATTGCTTGTCTTCCTAACCAAGTGGTTTTCTGGCTGGCTTCCTCAATTTGTTCCTTGGTCCTCTTGTTCACGCACTCAAATCAGAACCTGAAACTATCCTTGAATCACACTTTCACCCCACCCCATAAGTCTTGGGTCATCAAATCTGGTGACTCCTCAAATATCTTTCAACCCTCTAACTCTCTTTAAACCTTATTTTTCATTTTAGGCCTTCATTACCTCTTGCTCAGATTAATGTAGTCCATAATTACTGTGAGCTTCAATCTACAGTTTAGATTATTATCTCTAGTAGGAGAATTTCTACCTTCCGTTATCTGTAATTTTAATTGACCTGCCACATTGACTCAGGCGTTACATTTCTAAAATGAAAACAGGCATGCCACTGCCTTATACATGTTTTATGACTGCCAACAAATTGCAACCTAAACTTCCACAATATAGTACACTAGTTCCTGTCTGCTTATCCAGCCACCCGTCCCATTCCTACACAGAATGTATCTTGTGCTCTTATCATAAGAAAATCAGAAAATTATTATTTTAAATATACTATATAAATACACAGGAAAGGAAAAGCCCCTGTAATTGTTGCCAACCTAGGGAGAGACTGATCGTCCTAGATCTTTGAATATTTATGATTTAATATTTAGTAAACCAAATGTTCTCATCTAGGTTTTTACATTATTACTATTGTCAGCATTCCCCTTCAATAAGCAAAAAAGGACTTAGTACAAACAAAGGAAGAAGGGAGACTACACGATCCAAAGAAAAATTTATGATAATAAATAACAAAATGGGCACCATCTCTGCCTTCTAGTGTCTTGATATGTACATCAGAAAACCTCACATGAATGTAGGCAGACAACGGAATGCAAACATTTCACACATTTTTCTCACATGTATTTGATTTCTTTCAAGAAACCTGACCATACAGAGCCGTGTAATAGACTCATCAAAAAGTTTCAGAAAATAATAAATCTCTATTTGCTTTTCTGACAGGAAGGAGTTAGCAGTGAAGAGTATTTAAAAAGTGAATTTAAACAATCAAACTTTTAACTCAACGAAGACAATAAGCAAACACATTCTATCACACTTTGTATGAATACCAGAATACTGAGTTATCTTAGACTTTTAGATTTTATAAGCCACACATGACCTTAAAAGTAAAATAAGTTATTGAATGAAGCTAATATGTAACCTGTTTTCACACTACATTAATAAGTTTGTTAATGTATTATCTCATGAGCTACTTCTTTAGGGTAACAAATAGGGAAAATACTGACCTTTAAAATATGGCCCATCAAAAAATGTCCTCAGTTTTTTATCGCAAAATCTGACAGGGCTGGACGTGTGTCCAGTTTGTGTAAACTCTGGGTTTAGTCCCCGAGTACTTAAAAAACCTGACAATCTGAGAGAGCTGAGAATATTTATATTGTAAAATTTTGTGTATTTTCCATAATTGCTGATATTTCTAACTTCTTTCTGGCATTATCACATTGTTAGAAATCAATAAATATTAATAAATCATGTTCAAAAGACAATTTCGGTCCATCCAACCGTAACTAGTATCATCAGAAGATGCAGCCCTCTGGAGCCAGCTGTTGTGTTCTGAGTCCTGGGAGGGAACAGCTGGGTGACCGCAAGAATGTCTGAGGAGAAAGGCCCCGGATTCTGTGCTAAAAAGGCCTGGTCCTCACGGAAATGACAAGAACTCAGCTTGATGTTAATAAATTTTATTTTTAAATGTAGGAAAGGTGGCTAATGTGGAGAATATCAGCGACTGGGAGAGCGTATTGGAGGAGGAGGACACTTACAATCAATTAAAAAGCTGAACTGGTACCAGAAGATAATTAGATATTGTCTTGGGAATGAGTTAATGACTGGTCCTAATACGGACAAGTTTGTTCCTTCAGAAGAAATCTCCAACTCTGGGGCCAAAGTGGCTCTGTCAGACCTCCCTGCCTCCCTCACTTGGCTTGGTGAATACAGCCTTGCCACTTTCAAGGTTTCTAAAGCAAGCTTTCCTGCTCAACAGGTTTTGTGGTAAAATGGAAGCTTCCAGCCTTCAGGGCTGCTAATTTAACAGCTTTCATGAATATTAGAGTTCAAGGAGAATAATCCTTTTAAAAAAGTGTACATTAAGTTATTTCTAAGTAAATGATGAGAAATAATCCTCTTTATCAATTACTAAGTATTAAAAAGTTGCCAATTATTAGGAGCTTTACTGACAAGGTCATTTATAAAAGAATTCAATCCAGCCAGAGAAAACTACTGCTGAGAACACAGCTAAAAACAATTCTTCGGCTAAATTCTCAGGAAATTAATGTTTCTGTTATCTATATTTATATTTAGGGGAACGGTGAGAATGTTTCATCCTTGAACTGAGAAACTGCTCTGAGGTCTTTGCAGAGAAAGAAGAAAGTTTGATTGCAGTGGCAGGCTTGAACAATTTGGATGCACAGAGTATTGATTTCTCTCCTGTGTTTATTCTATTCTTGTGTTTGGAAGTGTTAAGTATCTGGAGAGGGACAGCAAAGTGGACATTTTTAAAACAGTTTGACATGATTGAAAGCCTTCATATTTGTCAAGGTGTTTCCCTGCTATATGGAATTGTTTTGTTTTCACATTTTTGTTCTCAATGGATGTCATATCCTTGAAATGTGGCAGATTCATGTCTCTGAAGTATCCGTTTTTCAGTTTAACACCGAAAAAGTGTCACTTGTGGACAGGGGAAGCATGGTAGGCCAACGTCGCCGCATGCTGCTGCCTCTCTTTATTAATCAAGCGGTTGGTAGGTACAAGGAGTCGGCTGTATTGTGCTGTTGAGCACACAGATCAAACGCTGTTCTTAGCACTGTATGCTAACCGGCCATGGCCATTCTTTAGTCATGTCTCAAAAGGTACCACGTTTCCCAAGTTGGTTTCTCTGGTAACTGTAGAGACAGTTGAATTACAATTCATAATTGACCAGTCACTAGGCCCGGGGATTTTTCTTTATCCTTCAAGCTTCCATGTGGCCTGTGGAGTGTGGAAAGTGGTTGACCCTCCCAGTTTCCTGACTTCTTTGAGACAGAATCAGTGAACCACAACTCTCTGCTCTGATCACTGGGAGGACTTTTTTTTCTCCTATACGATTCATTCAGAACTGCTTTGGCTGCCTTAAAAGATCATTATCCCAAGGAACAATGCTTCTTATTTGGTATTGTTTTGTGCTCTTCATACCTGTTGAGCTCAAGTTATGCTAAAGCTCTGACTCATTTTATAAAGAGTCATATGGAAAACAATTTAAAAATGTCATCTTTCTCATCCTTTACAAACTTCACTCATCTCTAATACGACCAAATGTAACAAGAGAAACAACGTGCTAGGTTTACTGAAACATATTCCTTACATGGATGACATTTCCGATTAATTGGCTTAAGCCAAAGCTACTTATGAAGAACTCTTTGTCTTGAATAAGTCTGCAGAATATTCCTTCTTAGACTTTCAAAGACTATTTCGTATCTGCCCTTTGTAGGTTTATTTGTAAAATGTCTTGCATCTGGAACAATGCTGGTCAATTGAAGCCCTGAAAATCTGTCAAATTTGTCACAAACATAGAATAGTTCCAAATAAGTCTGTTTGAGAAGCATTACATATTCCGGGAAATATCCAAACACATTCTTGATTAGTGTAAAAATACTTCACTAAATATAACAGGGATATTGCAGTTGGAATTATATTTATATAGTTACATTAACATTTATTTCGTATTAGCCACAAACTTTGATTTGATTTATGTCAGTGAAGCCTATAGACCGATGGGATCTTTTCCCTTCTAACTTGACACTAAGAGCCATATAGTGCAGATTTCTTAGAGGCAGAGACTGCGCTGGGCATCATCAAAACAGAGCTTGTAAGCACAAGCACCACGGAGGCATCTTATTAATGCCACTGGAAGAGAAGAACATCTTTTGCTCGCCATTGTCAGTCCCATTATCAATCACCAGCACCTCAGAGGACATGTTAGTGCCAGTGGTAGAAATTGAACCGGAGAAGTAACTCAATTAACACGATTCCAGTGCCAGGGCCACTTTCTCAAGATGTGTTCTTGCTCACCCAGTGACTTTCCCTTTTCACTGATTCTGGGCCCTTGAGTTCCTTAAGAATATATATGACCAAGAGCTCTTTCTTTTGCTTTTACGACTTACCATAGCACAAATTACTTCAGATGTGAATGTTCTTATTGGCATACATGGAAGAATGACCTTACTTTATAGTGCTATTATAAAAGCATGGTTTAAACTAGCCTTTCAATTTTTGTGTGACAGAAGAAGGGGCTAATCTTATGGGTCTTGACCTCTCTCGAGCATTCGAACTATTGATGACAGAGCACAAGGCTCTTTACATTCCTTGCTTGTCATTTTCTTGGCCTGTGATGGTTCCCAACTCGTTTCAGCACATGCACCTTATTGACGTCCTGCGCTGGAAGCTGATGCATCTTCTCAGTCTCAACGCCTGTGGTCTGAGCTTCCTTAAGGGTGAAAAAAAGAAACGAGCTTCAAACTGGGTCCCAGATCCAGCTTCCTGGATTTCAATTCATAGCAGTGAGAGTGCCATGAAAGATAACATACTTTATTCCTTATTAATAAGAAGACTTTATTAATAAGAATGTATTCTTTCAAGCAGCTAGTTGATCATCCAATTTCATGGCTCAAATTTGTTCACTAAACTGAATCTTCCTTAGAGATAGCTTTGATTTCTACTACAGTAGGTGTCTCAGGTTACTTTTATATTTTTTACCTGAAGTTGCCATGAGGATCCCTTCTAGGATGTTTATTCTTCCTTTTACACACTTACCAATAATCCTGAAACTGAAACGGAAATAATTTTTCATTCCTCCTAAGAATATACAGATAAAAAATAAAACTGTTAAGGATGTACCAAATTCAGTAAAAAAGGAGGGGGTGGGGATGCAAGACTAGAAGGGAACAACCTAAGCCATCTGCCATTTTTATAGTCTTCTTTAAAGATTCTGTGGCCTTAAGTGCCCGTTACTCCTTTTTTTCCTTCTGAGGGGTGGTGCAGGCGACGTCACCACTCTTACCACACACAATTGTCCCGAAGCATGTGCTGGACACAAAGGCACCCTCGTGGCGTCTCTCCAGCAGAGTGTAGGTTGCCCTGGTGAGAGCACTTTTACCCACTGGGCTGCCTAAAAATGATGAGCCTGGCTGACCCAATCAGATTTCCACCTCTTTTGTGAGGTTTGAATGGGACATTCAAAGAAAGGCAGAAGACAATAGGAGGGGTAAAGCTGCTCAGAGATACACAGAAAGGAAGCAGTAAGCAGAAACTATGGGGTTGAGGGACTCAGGGTTAAGGAAACGCCTCAGTAGAGAGGAGAATAATGCTGGTCAGCTTGCAAGTGACAGCACGCCATAGACACAGAAAGTGAGGATGAGCGAGTTGGCATCATGTAGAACACTAACGCAGGGAGGGGATGGGGGCACGTGTTACGGGGACACATTGGTCCTATAAAGCTCTTTTTACCCTAAATGATCCCCCATTTCTTCATGATACCTAGCTGAGCTGTTGTGCTTGTATTCTTGAGGTTGTTTAGTCTCGATTAAAGCCAAGTTAGGTATCTATTTGACCTTCCTGGTTTTCCCATTTATCCTTTCAAAAAAACTGCAGTCAGAGTGTATGACTGATCTTAGGGGCCAAAAACCAGCACAATGCTCACAGTCATTTCGTGTGTGAGGAAAAGGAAAGATGATCTCTAAATTAGATCACTTGTAATCCCATTATAAATTTAAGTATTTGGCCAAAACTTTTATATTAAATGTGATATTAACAGAGATATCAGGATAAACATTTCCCAAACTCTGTGTGTGTGTGTGTGTGTGTGTGTGTGTGTGTGTGTGTGTGTGTGTAATACTATAATGAGGTAATTCTTAAAAATGGGAGTTTGGGTGAGGATAATATATTAGATTTGGGTAAGATTTTGGATGCCTCTTAGTTTATTAAAAGTTCTAGGAAATCTTGCAATTAAGAACAAATATTCCATTTAACCCCAGAAGACACATTTTTCATTTCATCAAGGCAACAAATATCATCTCACCAAACTACCTTTCCATCATTATGCAGTTTTTAGAATTTCAATTAGTAGAAATGATCTTAACCACACTATAAAAGATAACTGTCCTTGGGGTTACACCTAGCTGCGAATTACTCTAAACTTCACAATTCTTATTGTTGCAAATGTCTTGCAAGAAGTCTTATAAATAATGCTAAAGGTATACTGGTTGTTAAATGTTATAAATAAAATTTGAAATTTGTCTTTTTGTCCTTTCCTGCTAACTCCCTGGGTCTGTAATTCTCAACTTTGCTGTACAGCAAAATCAGAGTTTTCTGTAACTTGCAGTAGTATAGAAGATTATAATTTTCGCTAATTCTAAACAAAGAGGTTTTGAACATGATATATACTAAAGGCTTTTTCCTCCCTCCTAAAGGCAATCCTGGAAATGCAGCACCCAAATCTTTATCAGACCTGCCTAAGAGAAATGAACCATCATCGCAGATTGTTTATTTCATGTGATTTATATCACATCTCCTACAGTGTATACACACGTTTGTGCAGTTTGTTTTAGATTATTTTATTCTCCAATTTATGAGATTCTTTCCAAAATTATTGCTATATCATTTTAATTATGTAATTTTATGTTAACATTTTTAGTCTTATATGGTAAATACGTTATCATATTTTCACCATTTCCCCAAATACTAATGTCTGTTTAATCTCTGTAATATGCTTTATCAGAATTTAAAATCAGCCCTTTTGGATTTTTATTGGATGCTCATCAAGTAGAAACATTAACTTGAGAAGGAAATTATGTTATCTTTGAAGAGACATCATGAGTCACAAAACCCAAAATTTTAAGTTTTTTGAAATATAATATATGATGAACTGAAATTTGATCTGGTGGAAAAAACAGTGGGTTATCTAGAGGGAAATCCAGTTCGTAGGCCTAACTTTTGATTTTCTACTTTTGTGGAAAATTAATTCACTGCTGTAAGGCTCAGTTTCTACATTTGAATAACGAAGATACTGTGTTGCACTAGGTAAGGTAGTATAGGGCCAATGAATTCTACTCCAAATTGTGAATTCAGTGAACATCTGTTATTAAAAATAATTTTTGTAGGCCCACAGGCAACTTAGCAATAGCATCTACGTTTAACAAACTCCCTTCCTCCCTTTGTAGTATTCCTTTCTAGGTAAAGATATATTCTACAGAAATGAATGGAAATTATGTGTTTAAAAATTATGATGCTGTATAAGTAGATCATCTAATTGCATTTGGAATGTTACTGTGCACTACAGGTATAAAAGTAGAATCCCAGATTTGATTTATTGGGTTTTTAGTAATATAAATCCACTTTCTATGATATCTCATGTAGAACCACAATATATAGTAAGATGTCATATAAATAACCAAAAAAGGAAAATAAAGTTTTAAAAATATATAACTAATAATAGCTTCAAAATGTATTTTTTCAAAAAATAACTTTACTGTAAAATAATTGGTAAAATGAAATCCAATATTCAAACTACCTTCAGAAATTTGTAAGTATCAACCTAAAATAATAATTTAAAATAATCATTTAAAAACACTGATGATTACTTAGGGAAAGACAAACAATTGAAATGAAATCCCCCCAGATTCTCAGCTTCTTAATCCAGGACAAGATTAGACTTCTCTCACGTCATCCTTCCCCGTGAATTTGTCGCAGGTAAAGTTACAGGGGAAGACTGTGCCATGAAGACGTCTCTTGCTCCTTCAGCATTTCCTAAGTCCTGGTTTTCCTCCACAGTTAATGGTCTGAGTGAGAAGAGAAAGGAGAGTGAAGGCACAGACATGAAGCCGAGACATCACTTCTCCTTTTTCTTTGGCTTCATTTACACACACAGTTCTACATAACTGCAATGGAATCTGGAAAATATTGTCTGATGTTGTGCTCAGAAAGAACCCTGCCTCACTAGCCATTCTAGCCCCAAATTTTTAAGTATCTTCTTTTTTCAACATATAGAACCCGTCCAATCACTGCACCCGGTAAAAAAATCCTGGAAGGTCCACATGATTAGTAAACCCTAGTACTCAGCAGTCCAAGTTTCGGCTTTTCATTGCTTGTAATCAATGAATTTAAAAGAGACGTTTCTGGCTACTCTCAGCCTCAAAAGATGAACATTCTTAAAGTCACGTGGTTGGTAGAGAATTCCGCGTTTTGTTTAGGCTTTGATGCCGCTCTCTGGAAGGCACCGATTTGCCCTCGTTCTTGGTGTCCTTGGTCTCTGACCTTTGTTATCTTAGTTTTGTACGTTATTCTCCATGACCACATGAGAGCTGGGTATTGGGACGCATGTGCTGTTTGAAGGCTGTGTAGTTTTTGCAGGTGACTAAGTTTGGAGACCCAAAATTTGTCTCACAGCTTAAATTACCAAAGACAGTATTTGGCCTGGGTTCAGGGTTTCCTTGAGAGTTTTGTGAAAAACATGAGGCCCAGAAATCAATTTGTTTCTAATCAAATTCACATGCCAGTAGCCATATTCCTTCCTAAACAATTCTTAAATCTGTTTTATTTCTTGCTTCTTTCTCTTTCTTCTTCTCTGCTACAAATTAATGGAGTTATTTACAACCCAAATCTGACTTTTTTCCACATTCTTGAGTCACCCTCTCAACTGAAAAGTCTAAGTTTTCATTCTTTGGTCTTTTTCAATCTTCCTATTTGGCACTTAATGTCTAGTTGCAGTATCTAGATTTTTTTTTTTTTTTTAATCTCTGTCGGCTGTGTTTCTTTTCTGTTTGTAAGCCTACCAATAATTTCCATAATTTGTCTGCTTCATGTAAGATCTTGCCAAAGTCACCAGTTTACTAAAAACAAAACAAAACAAAACAAAACACTACCATAGTGCTTTTTTCCAAAGAATATTCCTAGAGCTGCCTGGTCAAAGGCCCAAGGTCTTCCTCCCTTCCACGCATTGTGTCAGCAGATTTGACAAATATGTTGTCAAAGAATATCAAGGTCCTTTAGCCTTCCAGCATCCAATATTGTTTCTTCATTAAACATGATCTAGCCACTAAACATATTGAAGAATATTTTTAGATATTGTGCATTAGCATCCAATTTTTGCCATAACGACTGGGTGGCTATGGAATTCTACTTCACGGAAATAAGCTTTTTTGCCTTATGTGGCTCAAGCATTTTCTAGGACTTTGTTCTCTTAATGTTTGGTTGGGGAAGGAGAGTGCACGTCAAAAGCACACATGTTTTTAATAGCTTTGGCTTAACAGTGATACTTATCAGCTCTACTCACATTCTATCAGCCAGAAATCCACCGCGTTGCTGTTCTGCCTGCAATAGAGGCAGGAGCGTATATTCTAGATATATTCCCCAGAGAAAGAGTAGTGTGGTGCTGCAGTTTCTTCCACAGGCCTACAAATTGTCAAGAAAAGACAAAAATCGAGAGTTTGCTGAAATTTATCTATTACTGTCTGCTATTTCATGTCTTAGTTTATCTCTAACACAAAAATAGAAATGAGGCATATAGCAATGATACATCCCAAATTTCCCATAAGTTCCTTCTAAGTATTCAAGTATTAGCATGCTAGAATCTGGAAACACTCAAACTCCTCTTCAGGTTTTTTGCACCATGACTCCTACTCCTACTTCAAAAGTTGGCAGATGGTACTATTCCTGGGAGCTACTCTTACATTTGATCAAGGACAGAGATTAATTTTACATTGCTATTGACACCACACGGAATTATTGGTTATTCTTTAGGGCCAAATAATGACTACATGTCTGCTTACAAGTGCTGAGTCACAATCAACTACATTTAAAAATGTTTTTAAACTGCATGTGGTAGTGCAAGCTTATATTCCCAGGTACCCAAGAGGCTGAGGCAGGAGAATCACTTGGGCCTAGGAGAATTTGAGGCTACCCTGGGGAACATAGTGAGAGCCTGTTGCCAAAATTAATAATAATAATAATAATAATAATAATAATAATAATAATAATAACGACAACAACAACAACGTATTACATTTACCATAGGGGACCAGAACAATGTATAATCAATCCATGGAAAATCGAGAATTATCTATAAAAGAGATGAACACATAAATTATTTCTAGTTTAGGATTGGGTAGGGATCTCATAACTCTTCCTGGAGAAGAGGCAGGAATAGTCAAATGAGAGCTCTCTTAACAAGCTAAAAAAAAATTATCTTCAGTGAGAGTTAGTGACCAAAGGTAAGAGCCAGGATATGTAAGCACGATTTTATTTCCAGACCAGTGACACTCTACATCACCTTTTGTTCAAATTTAGTTTATATAGAGAATTACCATATGCCATGGCTTCTGTTCATAATACCAAAGCTTATATATCCTCAATTTAAGTAGAATTAAGATGTTATTAGAGAATTAAGCTTTGTTTATGCTTTTGGTTATAGTTTTCTAGAGTGTACTTTAAGTATTGGCCACAAGCCATATTGGGACATTAAGTAATCACAATACTAACACATTTCAATATTGAGCTGGCAACAAGGCCTATAATTATAGTTAAGCTTTCATTCTGTGTGTCTGCAATTACCTAACCAGTGATAAGGAGATTTTCATGATTGCCATTAAGGGTTTAATTATGACTGAGTTAGATATAAGAACAGTTGTTAGCTAGATATCTATTCATCCCCGTGGGTAAGTGGGCCCATCTGAGGAGAGGGCCTAGAAAGAGGCCAAAGTAGTAAAAGCAGTCAGTGAGTTGCTTTGTAGTGGACTTGGCATACATTGCTGGCACTATTCTTTTCTTTTAGCAGCTTCATATGGTATGAGGCACCACTTACCTGTTTCTTCAGAGGGCCAGTGCACCCCAGTGAACAGCAGTCTACTGCCTCGATGTGATTCTCTTGCTGTAGGAGTTGGTCGGCCTCCTCTGTAAACAAAGGTAAGGATTAAGATAGTTCTTAGAGCCTAGGTAATAGGGAATGTAAACACACTGAATAACTAAAAAAGAATTGGACAATGGTATCACTAATCCACGAGTTTTATTTATTGAATATATTTGTATCTTTAATAGCTCATTTACAAATGTAATCCATGTTTGTTTAGTGACTTTGTTACAAACCATGTCAAACATAATTTAAATTTAAGCATGTCAGAGGAGAATGTCAATGGCTTGCTTAGTTGTTTGACAGACATATTTGTTGGCGCATAATAAGCCAAAAGTGCCATTGTTTTCTAAAAGTACGAGGAATCCAGACACACTATGAACAAAGGACCAAGTAGGCAATAGCAGAGATAGGGCTGTATTGTGAAGTGGTTTGGAAGAACTAGCTAGTAAGGATGTGAGATCAAAGTGGAACTGAGCAAGGGCGATCTTATTTATCAGAGCATTTGAAGTAGATATTGTTCTGATTAGGTGTTTGTTTAAACAGGAAAGCAGTAATTACAATACACACAAAATCAGGTTTCTGTTACGTTCAAAAAAATTATTCATTATCCATATGCTAAAGTTGTTCTTCAATGGATGAGGTGAACCACATTTATAGCTGTAAGATTTTTTTCTTTTTAATGCAAATCTGTTCTATCATTTTAAATGTTTTAAAAAATGAATTTGATGAATTTTAAAATGTACCAAGAATTGACATTAGGACTTTTATGTAACAATAAAATATATTTTTAAAAATGTTTAAATTATAGCTTGAATAAAACAAGGTCCAAATCACTGCATTTTATTTTATTTTATTTTATTTTATTTTATTTTATTTTATTTATTTTTTTTTTTGTGGTGCCGGGGATCGAACTCAGGCCCTTGTGCTTGCAAGGCAAGCACTCTAATCACTGAGCTAAATCTCCAGCCCCTGCATTTTATTTTTAATGCCATTAAATATATTTACTTTTAAACAGAATTGAAAAATAATGATTAAATTGGACAGAATCAGAATTATGCTTTAATTCAATTCTAAAACACTTGAATTAACATTTGCAAATTTCATAATAATATTAAATATATCTTGCAGTATGATATTTAAATAAAATTACATATTAGAATTTGAAATGAGAAGCTCTGAGTTTAAACTTAAGTGTAGAAATAGGAAAAGGTAAAATACCATAAACAGTGAACTTGACACAAAGCCATCTGAAGAAGGCAGGGGAACTGAATAAGGTAAAAGTTGTAGAAATTATGACATAAAAGAGTGTGAGACTTAAAATTTACAAAGTGATTAATAGAGTGCGTGTGAAAGTAAAAAGGTCTACTCTCATAAAATGTCCAATACTAGACATTTTTTCCTATTACACAGAATTTAAAAAATAAAAAAGCTGGTACAAATGGAAGAGATGATTGTATCATCTGTTCACTGTTGTGTGTGTTTATTTTAAAGCACACTTTTGCAGCACCACTATGAACTAGGAGCAAGCTACCAGCAAGGTGCTTTAGAGAATCAACTTGTGTGACCTTCGCAGACACTCATTCAGTGGACACTGATATTACTACTGAGGCAAGAGGAAGAAACAATTTTGCCCACATCGACATTGCACAGCAGTAGCTGATGGATGTGAGATTCAAACTGGATGCAAGCATCAAGACTGATTTTTTTTTAGTAGCTCAACAAGTAGCCCCACTTTCTTGTCTGTGTATATTGACCAATTATTTTCATATTTTCAAATTTTAAGTGAATAGTATACATGTCAATTTAAACTGAACTACAATTTCAGCCACCTTAATGTATATGCTATTCATTTTAGAAAGCATTCTCCAGAAACAATTGAGAAATTATGCTTTCATTGATCTGATAAAATCATATTTGTTCAAGAATAAGTTAAGAATTTTCCCCCAAAAAATTCCACTAAGAAGAAAGAAACATACTTTATAATTGAGCTTTTCTAAAGTAAGTTGGGAGAAAGCAAATGAACGAGAAATCATCATTGCCAAGTGTTAGCTTCGAATGGTTATAGAAGTTACCTATAGTCTCTATGATTGTTTTTGTTTTGTTTTAAAGAAGTCAAACACACGTTTATTTATTATTCCTGGATTAACATCTACCGGTCGTGTTAGATGCCATGGTAGGTAAATCCACTATAGATCATTTCTAAAGGCAAGTGTTTTGTTACATTGTAGAGATCACACACAACAAAAATCCATTACTAAACAAACAAAGGTAACAGCAAAAACAATAAAAAATCTGAAATTTTCTTAATGTTATACAAATGTACTTACTATTTGAGATGAAAACTTGAGATGTAATTTCCAATAATAGTATCATTTATTGACTCTTAACTATCTGTGTAAGATAAGCTGTCTAAAACTGAAGGTAAACTTCTTACAAAATCTTTTTAGAAGACAAAGATATGACTCAAATAACAAGTTGATATTTGAGATGCATATGAGATATTTAAATAAAATTGTTTTGTAGAATGTGAGAAGAAAATTCTCCTAACTTTAGCTATTATTTCCTGAAGTATGTTCTATTACTTTATGCCTGTATTTAAACTTCTAAAAGAAATATCCAACTTTTTGAATTATAACACTATGAAGTCCACGTCTAAAACATTTTGTGCATATGTGCAAATTGTTAATTATGCATAAAATTTGAGTGTATATTTTCTTGAGTATTTTATTCTTGGTTGATTTATCGTTTTTAGTTGCTGTTCACATTGTTTGAACAGATGAAATGAAACTATGAATCTCCCTCCACTAGATTTTGATCTAAATCTGTATTCTGCTAAATACTGCTCATGACATTAAATAAATGTTAACTGATATGACAATATGTCCCTTGTACTCTACTTTTAAACATACTTACCTTTGAAATTTATATACTCTACATATGCTTTTATTTGTGCCAGTGAAAAATTACTTCATAATTTAAAAATTTTCATTGCCTATATATCATATATGTACCTATCATATCTCATATATTCATACATATTTTCCTATATGTGTATATGCATGAGAATATATTCATACAAGAGCCTTGGAATTAAATGATGTTGGAGTTAAACATAAGAATAATTTAGAGTCAGAGTAATTCATGATAACTTTCCCGCCAACAATTCTTGATTGTGAAACAATATTTCACACAAAGACTGGCAACATGAAATGGTCTTTATGTAAAACGATCCCTCTAACTGCATATGATAAACTACAGCTGTAAGAAACAGATTCTAGGCAAATACAAATAGATATATGGCTGTGTCAGTGGAGGAGGGAAATCTATTCATCAGGTGATGAGAAGAAAAAAATCCATGTCATGGAGAAAGGTGGGAATCATATGTGTATAAGCTTTCAAGTAGCGCTAGAGTTTTAACCTGTTACAACTAATTATATAAAATATCCAACATAAGCTCCAAATTTGCAGTTTTATTTTCATTAACAACATTTTACTTTCCATTTCATTACCAAATTTGAAAGGGGAAAAAAAAGCAGATCTAAAATTAAGGGGTCTGAATTGTATAATTCAGTCTTGGAGAAATGAAGAGAAAATGCTTACCACAAACTCATTTCTAAGACCCTGAACCGCAGTGCCACCTTGTGTGGATAATTTAGTTCCTCTGTTTTGTTTTCAAAGATTTCTTTTCCTGATGCCAAACAACAGAGAGAAGTACATATGAATTAATAAATGATTTTGACAGAGTATTTTGAAGTACTAAAATACAAAATAAATAAATATTTTAATATGGTTCTTATCAATTAGCTTAAATTTTAAAATCAGTGCATTTTTTTTTTCTCTACTAAAATGTGGTCAATTCACACAGATTCTGTACTGAATCTAAGGGTGGAATCTCAGAATGAATAGAATACATTGTTTTACACCAATTATAATCAAAGCAGGTACATGAACAGAGTATGCGTATTCTAAATACAACATTTAGGCAGTTTCTGATTCTAAACTTTTTTTTTTTTTTTGCTTTTTTGCTGTACTGGGGATTGAATCCAAGGCCTGGGATTTCAGTGCTATATCTCCAATCCTAAACTTATTTCTTAAATTGGTAGAAATTACTCATACTTTAATGGAAATATTATAAATTCACTCTGTTGGGAATAGTGAAAATGGGAAATGTTCAAATTTAACATTAGGCAGATTCTTTATTATATTAGACCCTTTGTTATTTGAATCAAAAATTGGTAACCATTTCTAATCACCAAATTGAACCTCCTTCAATTAAATCCCTGGTGAGCTAGTAGATAAAATACTTGAGGAAGACAGGGCTACTACACAAGTTGACTGAAAACATGTATATCTATTAATGCTTTGAATTGAATAAGTTTTCTTTCTAGAAAATTAAGGGAGCTGTTTTATTTCTTTTCTTTTCTGCCTTTGTTTCAGTGATTGATTAATTTAAGGGGAAATGAGCTCCAGCTGGTTTTTGTATGTTTTTTATTCCTCCTTATGAACGTCTTTTTTGTCCTTAAATATAGGCTGGCATTAAATTAGAAAATAAAAATGCCACATGTAACTTGAGTATAGTCTTGTAAGTTACTAGGCCTATCCCTGAAATAAAGTTAGAATCACTCAGATATTAACTCTTTCAAGTCAGTGTAACTTTTAAATTCAAAATATAGAACATATCAATATACCTCTTTATTCTAATGGAATAAAAAGTTTAATGTGTTCTATTGTATATATCCATGTGTAATTTATGTTTATAATTATACGTAAATTTTAATTTTGGTTGTACATAATTTATATATAGCATATGAGAAATTCTACTGAAAATTTGTATTTTATATGATTGTGGGATATATTGATAATAGTACTATGAATTCCACATTCTCAGTACTGTGGAAAATGAGATTCAAGCATTCCATACCAATTAAATATGAGCAAATTATATATTTTAGAAGGATCATTTTAGTTTCTATGTAATTTTACTATAGGCAGCTTCTTCTAGCACTCAAATCTACTTTTTTTAATTCTATGGAGTTTGAGTATATTAATTAAAATTTCATACTCCTATGACTATTTCAACAATGTGATTAATTATTTCACAGAATCCCAGCTTTTCATAAAATCACTTTTAAGTGACAAACAAGGAGTGTTAAACTAACAATTATTCAGGAAGTCATCTCTTTCCTTTTTATCACAAACATTCTGTTACTATTTTGCAGAATGAATATTTTTGCCCATTTGAAGTGCATTATTTTTAGAGGGAAAACTGCTCAGCGGATTACAGAACCCGAGCTAGCCAGTGGAGAACTTAACTACATAAGCCCACTACACCTAATTACAAAAGATGAAGGTTTTAAAATTTGCATAATTGCAACTATTGGTAGGGGTCGGTAACATATTTGCATTATCTACTTATGTTCCATACCGACACTTTTAAGCACCACTTTTAAAAAAAAGTCTGCTACGTCAGATGCTTGTAGGTGTCAGAACATCATAACCTACGATGCAGGGAATACCTTTTGCTACCCACGTGCCTTGCTTCCGGTGGCTTTCTAAAATCAATTTCTAGGTTTTAGTACTATTCTATTTTCTGAATTTTGAAAATAGTCATTCTATCTATAGTTACATGTAGCAAGAGAAATGCTTAGTGCCTCTAAATCAAGATCCGAGTACTCATTTATGCCTTTTCCAAATAATTGTTCCATTTGCTGTAATTCCAAGTAATTAATAGTTACAAAGATGGCATTCATACAATGAAAGCGCAGAGGTGGTCAAGAATAGTGGTCCATATCTATGCTAAGGGCCTTTTTACATGTGAGGCTGTAAGAATCCCTATATCTTAGGAAAATGAACACTATTTCGTAGTGTTTGCCATTTTTACATCTAAATAGAACCTGAGATAATTAAATTAAAAAAGAGGAGGCAGATAAATTAATCAGTGCTGAAAATTTGCTAATAAAATAATGAAGTTAATAGCTACCATTAATTTGGTAGCTTTTATGTCCAAGGTCCAAGTGCTTTACATATATTATTTCTAATTCTCATTAAAACCTAGTAAGATAAATATTGTACCGCTGTTTCATAAAGAGAAGAACCTGAAGCTCAGAGAGTTTGGTAAGTTGCCCAAGAGGTTATAGAAATTAAACTTGGATTTAAACCTAGTGTTTATGACTCTACGGTCTGTGCTTCTTCCACTATTCCTTACTGCCCTCTTCCCCCGAAATTGCAACTATATTTTATGAATAGCGTCTTCTTGGCAGAACCTTAATAATCTGGTTAATATGATAGATCATTGCTTCAACAAGTTTTTGCTAGTAAAGATTAGTTGTCCTCAAAGTAGCTCATTTCATTTATTTCCCCACTTACTCACCTACTACTGACTCCCTGCTTTGCACAACTGTATAGCGGTAGTAGAAATATCAATTAAGAAGTGAGCAGAGTCCCAGAGTATAGTGATAAAACACTAAACAATATTACACCAGTTGTGAAGAACAGGTGGCTCTATAGAACTTGCTTCATAAAAATGAGTAAACAAAGAAAAATCCAGTAGGAATTTAGGGTAAATACTGCAGTATGGAAGGTTAAGTACAGTGTTTTGAGGACTGCTATACTGATAAAAACATATTTACTGTTATAAACCAAAATACTCTTGCCTTCTACATTACCATTTACACCTTTTTGTAGAAGTTTATTTGGCATTAGTGATGAACATCCTATGTATTTGAACCCTGCTTCTTTAGTATTAGAAGATTGCTAAAAGGGACTATTTTAATTCTATTTTATAGAAGAAAATGTGTTATTGTTGGCCTGCAAAATGTTGAGTAGCTATAAAGATTTAGAGAAACAATTTTGGAAAGAGAGATGGTTGTAAAAAGGAGAAAGGGCTGGGGATTTAGCTCAGTGATTAGAGTGCTTGCCTAGCAAGGCCCCAAGTTCGATCCCTGGCACCAAAAAAAAAAAAAAAAAAAAAAAAAGGAGAAAGATAGATAGAAACAAGCATTTTATTCTCCCAATGAGTCATGCTTTATCGAGTTAGATTTGGGGGAGTTAGATGTTTAATTATTTTTTACTATGCGAATGTAATTGCAAAATAATTTATGCAGTCATAATATTATATTCAGAAAGAAAAATAATAGCAATGCTTACAAATCAATTACGACAAGAAGATACATTTCCTCTAATTAAAACCGCTTGTAGCATGTTGGCAAAGCTCAAGAATCAAAACTGTCACATGAAGTCAGGTTGTTCCAGCTGATCCTGGTGAATGTGTACATTTACTTCACGCTCACAGGAAACACAGAGGGGTTTTTTGGCTTCCATTTCCCAGGTCCCCTTCAGTTTCTGCTCCCGGAGGTGACTTCTAAGCCCACCATTTTCTGTAACTTGATTCCTCAGCACTTTCCAGGAAAGACGGTGTCACGGAGGCTCTGGTTTCATTATGAACTTCTTTATAATAGCATAAAACGTTTCTCTTCTTCAGCTCTTTCAGTCATGGAAGAGTTTCTTTTTCGCATAAGGACAGAATACCACCATTCAATTGAATAAAATCTAAGTCCGGATACTGAGCATCAACAACAAGTTTGTGAGCATTTGTGTGTGTGCGTGCGTCTGTGTATAGTATGGTCCTTGTCATAGGTTTATCTCGGTAATGAAAATGGTGTATGTCTCTGCATGAGTGTTTTTTGCTTCATAAGGTGATTTGCTGGTTTCTGAACTCTTGAAAATTTGGTGACATCGTGGCTGATCCACGTTATCCCTGCTTTGTTCGGACATGGCACTTCTCCCAGAGGCGCCACTCCCCCATTCCCCTTGACTACAGGAAAAGCTTCATTAGGTTTGATCTCTCTTAGGTTTTTTCCTTCCTCCCTTTTCTTTCCTCCTCTTTACACTGGACTCTGGGTCTCTTTATTCCTCAGGTCCCCTGTAGGTTAAGCCTAAGCTCTGATCCTCTCTCCTCTCTAACTCACAGCCAGCACTGGCATCTGCATTCTGTAACTCTCCACATGAATAAATAAAAGCAGGTAGCAGTCTCCCAAATCCCCAGGTCTGACTGGACAAGAGCTTGGGAGGAATCTCCCATCACTGTTTCACGTCACCTTGGAGCAAAAGCTCTCTAATGCCACTCAGATGCGTCTAACTTTATTCCCCAGTATTTATGTGTGCCAGACTTTTATAAAGCTGCTATGTGACCTACCAATAATTAACATCTAAAGAAAGAAAAATACCTACATTGCACATCACAGCAGAAGGAAGCAGTATGTCTGCACATGGGATAATTAAGAGTTTCTCTAGAGATCTTTCTATTTTTCAGAGGATCTGATATGGCAACAGACAACTAGAGTCTGAGCCAGTTTGAGCAGTTGGGTAGGTAATTTTCTTTTCTTTTCTTTTCTTTTTTTTTTTTTTTTTTTTTTTTTTTTTTTTTTTTTTTTTTTTTTTTTTTTTTTTTTGTGGTGCCGGGGATCGAACTCAGGCCCTTGTACTTGCAAGGCAAGGACTCTAATCACTGAGCTAAATCCCCAGCCTGGGTAGGTAATTTTCATCTGCCAAGATTATTCACTCCTCACTCTGGTGACCCATCTTTCTTGTTCTATACAGAAATCCCGCAGTTTTCAAATAGTAAGCCCTTTTGAAATTCTTCCAAAATGGTTACATTCTGAAAACAAAGCTGGTACTAGGGAGGGGTATTGCTTCCATACTTTTGAGGATTTTCTTTTGCTTTTGTTTTGTTTAGTTTTGTTTCTAAATAAAGTCGAACGATTAATAATATTATCAGTTCACAGAACATAATCGCCCTTGGTGAACGTATGTCTCCTACATTGGTGAGCTGGTTATTTGCCAATTAAAAAAAAAAAAAAAAAAAGAAAAGACAATTGTAGGGGGCAGTGCTGGGAACTGAGCTCAGCACCTTGTGCTTCGTAGGCAAGCGTGCTGCCACTTGAGCTAAATCCGCAACCCCACTGATTTATCTTTTAAAGTTCCTTTTCACCCCTGTTCCTCAACCTCTCTTAACACTCCCTCAATAGGCAGCCATTTGAAAGGGTAAATTTTGACTATATTGTGTTCTTGGGACATGAAGACTGCTTTCTGAGCATATATTTCAACCTAAATAATGCAGTTATATAACTTTTTGCTTCCTGCTTTTACCTACTATGTTGTTACTACCATCTTAATTTTTAGGTATCCAACTTGTTTATTGTTTTAACTACTTTGCAATCTATTAGCGTGAAACTACTTCATTTTGCTTATCCATTACAGGTCTAATTGCACACTTAAGAGTAAAGAAAGATAGTTTGTTTTCTCCTTTTTTGCTAGGTCTTGGATATTTTTTCTGTATCTATGCCGGACTAAGGGTATGTAGTCACTTAATTTAAGGATGGAAATGAAAGGGGGAATGATCTAATTAGAAGTATGTGTCATTTTCAAAGAACGGGGTAACGGCTGGGGTGTTTTTGATTTAAAAAATTAATACTCGCTAGCATAAGGTTCTGTATGTTTATATCTCTTCAGACTTCCTGGGTGCTAATCGTGGCATATTTTCTCACCAACTCTGTAACACTGGTTAAGTTAGTCATACGTTTGAGCATCAGTTTCTTCATCTGAATTATGGATATAAAAATAACACTTCTCCTGCTAATCCAAATAAATCATGCCTCTTTAACACTTCCCATCCTAAAATCTCAAGGGCTTAAAATCACAGAAGATGTTTCTTACTTATGACCACCAAGCGTCAGCTATGAGCCTGTTCCATGCTGTTTTCTTCTTTCCTGCAGAATCTAAGTTGATGAAGTAACCACCATATGAAAGATTTCTGGTTGCTCAAATGGAAGGAAAAAAGAACTCTGGAGTTTCACACAAGGGATTACATCTTCAGACCACAGGTAACGGCTATACTTCTACTCACAAGTTCTTGGCTATAACTAGTCATATGACCCCCCTTAACACCAAGAGGTCAAAAAGGGAAATCCCACTAAGTGCCAGGAACTTGGATAAGCTACAATAGTCAGAGAACATCTTTAATGACTACCAGATGCCTTGTGTGGTTGTTTTAAGGATTAAGGAACTTATTTCTTACCACATACTTAGTGCAGTCCCTGGAGCACAGTAGTCACTGAATAAATATTATCCATTATTCTACAGTCCTTAATAAGTCATAAAAGACCATTCATACTTTCCCAATATTCCCTGGAAAATCTCCCATTTCCCACACATGCCACAAGACAAATATGCCTGCATTTTTTTCACATCTGAAGTGAGCAATACCTTACAGTATATTGATTTCATTTCATTTTTCTTGGTTTAACCATAAACTCTTTGGTTAGTCTGCCAATGTAAGTACATTTTACTGTCTTTCTGAATGTTTTACCGACTTTGATGACAATTGACTTACAGAAGTTTTTGCTATTGGTATATTTATGTCCTATTATTTTAACAGGATTATTTTAAAACTAACACATTTTTAAGAAAGGGAGGCAGTAAGTAAAAAATAGAGCAATTTCAGAAAAAATGGAATGGATAGTCATGCTGCATGGATGGATGCTGTGCTCGAAACATAATACCTTAATTAAGGGGACCAAATCCTCAGTGGATCGGGAAGCAGGGATTACAAGCATCGTGGCAGGACAGCTGGAGATACATGTTGAGATAAAAGGTGTGCCAATATTGTCCTAAGATTCCATGTCAATCAACTTTCTTGTTTACATTTGAATACTGGTTCTAATTGACTTGCAGCATTTCGAGTCATTACTTCGTAAGAATTACAACTTATCGCTACAGTTTATATCTATGGGATGGTTTTAAATATTCTAAAAACTACAGATATCTTAATAATACCATTAATAATCATATAAATCTTTAGATTACTCAAAACCACTTAAATAGCCAGAATTTTTTAACTGTAAAAAAAAAAAAAAAGCTGTAACCTCGGCACGGACAGGCGTTAAGTGGTCTTCCCAAAAAGCTTCCACCCGAAATCGAAGGGCAAAGTTTTTAAGCAGGTCAAAGTGTACAGGATAGTTCCAGCCTCCATAACTTACGCCAGATGTGCTTTTTCCCTATCACGCTTCTCTCCTCCTCCTGCGCACACTTCTTCCTCGTCGTGGAGACACCAACCCCCGTGCATCTACGGCTGGGTGGCCAATGATAGCAGCATAGTAATTAGATCACATGATGCCCTTTTGAAAGAATATTATTTAATTTCTTAGTGTTCAATAGGAAAATTACCATTAAAATTGAAAGCAAAGTATGGCCATTCAAAGCCCTCATCAATTAAAACTAACTTCCAGATTGCAGTCCAGCGACTGCTCTCTGATCCTGGCTCTTCAGTCACCTGATTTGCCTGAGCACTCTAGAATGTTTGCTTGTTTGCTTGTTTTCTGTTTGTTTGTTTTTCTTACACAATCTTTCCTCCCTCTCTCATCCTCCAGAAAAGTAAAAAGAAAAAGAACCTCTAATATTTCAATTCCCAAATCAAATGGCACACTCTCCTTTTCCATTTCTATAGGCTTTCAATTTTACCTTAAATTAGCTTTTATATTTCCCGTGCATTTTAAATTTCTTGAAAAAACTTTCACGTCCTACTTGTATTTATTCCTCCTAGCATCTGTTTAATATCCAGCAAATTGTAATTAACGATTGTAAAAAATTTGAATTGAATGAAACTCATTTATTATAGGCTGCATTTTTTTTATTACAGTTCTATTTCTACACATAACTCTTAAAACTGCTGAATTCTGAGAGACTTTCAGATACTTACCTTTCTCGAATGATTTTGCCCAAGTCCATATTTTATGGTGAAGATAATTTTTCTTCTATCTCAATTTCATCTTCTTGCTATGTATTAATAGTTGTGGAATAAATAAGAGAATATGCTTTATATAAATATGAAAATAATTATCGAAGTATACACAATGATCATGAAAACAAAATTGTTAATACTGATTGAAGCTAAAGTTTTCAATAATCTATAAAGTGGTGCATAATGTCTATATTAGTGACATCTGGTGGCTTACATGGAATATTACATTAACCCATCAATTTTTTTTTTTTTTTTTTTTTTTTTCCGAGGGGTTGCTGGGGATTGAACTTGGGGCCTCGTGCTTGCAAGGCAAATGCTGTACCTCTGAACTAAATCCTCAGTCTTCAATCCACCAGTTTTAACCTCTGAAAATATTCCTATTTTAGTAGAGTCACCTGCCCTTTTTCTTATAAATCAGTCTTTAAAAGTTTAGATATTTGTCTCATCCTGTAGTGAGGATATTAACATTATGTAATATGCACAAGTCTTAAATCCAGTTAATAAAAATAGGCTATATTGTTGACATGAATTCTCCTTATGCCTAAAAGAGGTAAGAGGCGGCAAAACATACTTTTATCACCTGTAATCTTACCATTTTAATTCAGAACGCAACCAAGCCTAAAACACTAATCATAATCTATCCTTTGTATTTGGTGTGAATCATTGAGACAGTAAGAAAATCAAAAGTCCAGAAGATTAGAGTTCCTGATCAATCCAACCAGCACTGAATTTTGTAGCCCTAAGTCAGTCATTTAATTCCTTGGGCCTCAATTTTCTGAAATGTTTAGGATAAATATCTTCCATTTTGAAAATTCTTAAAGATAAGGACTTAATAGACAGCGATGGTTAATTACAATGACATAACTCTCCTCTGATATTTGGCTTTTGGTGCATAGAGAATAGGCATTTTTAAAAATGATAATAAGGCTTCTTTAAATTCATATTCAGTATTCATATAACATCCATTACTCAAGCACCCAATGGGATAACTCAAGAGTCCCAGGGCCACTGGCAAGGAGCCAAAGCTATTACAGTCACAATTGTGAATAAATTAGAAACAGCTTAGACTCAGTTCCTCACACTCAAGAATTGACTAAATGTATCTGCTACTCTATTCCCATTCAGAGCTTTCCAAAGCATGTTAGAGACCAGATTCATTAGAATCATTTGGACATTTGTTAAATATATGTTGCCCCTGTTTCCTCTTAAGCCAATTGAAGAGAGATAACTGAAATCCACATTTTAACAAGCTTCCCTGGTGATAATGATGGCGAACCTGGCTGGGTATTACTTACTACTATCCCAATCCAGAAGTCACACAGACTTAGACAGAAAGGGATGTTTGATATCATGTAGGGTCTTTTAAACCAGGACTTGCAAGGTCAAGTGTTTACAGGGCCCACAAATGTAACTAAAGTGAAAAAATTGATGAGGGAGAAATTAAGAAGAACTCTAGACAGCACATCCCATGCAAAATGGGCAGGCTTTAATTAGCTGTAGAGATTGCTGCCAGGAGGGAAAGCTTCCAACGGGTGCCCCATGCTTTGTGAAAACAAAGATGAAAATAGGATTCTTACACGAAATATTCAATTTGCTGGAGTTGGAACCAAATCAATGTGAACTAAATGAAAAACATTTGTGGGCTGCAAATTCTTCTTCTTTGTGTTAGATTCAATTCATATTTATATCCTCCAAATCGGACTTCTGTTTTTCAGTTCCACTACACCTTTCACTCTCATGGAATTAACCAGCTGGGTTAATCTACAGACCACACTACACAGAATGGTCAATCCATCTTTCCAACTATCATGTCCTTTCGAATACTTTTACTATTTATTGAAATTTGTCTCCTCCACAAAGCCTTTTGGAGCTTTATTCTCCAAACATCTGTGCACATGTTCTTTCTAGGTGCTACATCTTTTCTATGCTTCATTCATTTGACAAATTGCATTATATATCTACTCATCTTCACACCGCAATACCTACTACAAGCTTTAGCTTCAATGGGTGGATATAAGTAATGCTTTCAGTAATAATTTTCGAACAAATAATAGTGAACAAAGGAGTGTATGTTATGTAGTTGGCTTTACATACAAATTTAAGTGTGGAAAACTCATTATTTATTTGCGATTACGTGCCTATTACTTGCTTAACTTCACCTTGATTAAAAGCAAAGGCTGTGTACATTTCTCTTTTCTGTAATGTAAGAATCTGATTTTTAAAAGGCAAAAATAAAAAGGATCTTTTCCCAATATGAAAGTAGAAAAGAAATCTTTCATGAGGTATTTTCCTGAGCTTGGACCTAAGTCAGGGTAACAGAAAGCATCCATGTAAGATGGTGAAAGAAGAAACTGAAATAGAAATTGAGAAATTTTTATAAAACGAATACTATATATTATGCCAGAAAGGTACTTTGATAAGTGGGTAAAAGAAGTTAACTAACAAATCAGATGTGATATTTTGTAATTTTCTGGTTGCTTTTGCTCAAGATAAGTGTTGGAATAATGTCTCCAGGTGAGGCAGGATAGCTCAAGGTCCCCTGAAGAAAAAAGAAGGAAAATGCAAGCATATTACTCTAACTGAAGTTCCGGAATAGTGGTATGAAGTTTGAGGCACATACGGCACTATCAATTATCTCTACAGATTCATACTGGTCACCTAAAGGAACTTGGGGATTCATCATAACCTGGAATACATCCAGAAGCCACTATTTCTGAATATATGACATCTCATCGGGACTCATATCATTGTAAAATGATATGACTCGATTAATTTGAATGAAGATAAAAGATATCTAAATTTTATGTCCTATAATAAGCATCATTTATATGACACATTAGTGGAATTTATTGAGGTCGATGATTTATTGAACATTAGCTGCGATCATGGTCTTATATGAGATATTGGAGAAAGAATAAAAATAAACACAAAAGACCAACTCCACACTGGGAAACTTGAATTCTTTCTCAAGAACACTAATAAAGTATAGACATAAAACACTTCATGAGGTATGATTTTTTAAAATAAATCACATAATTTAATGAGAACTTGAAAGTTTTAAGGAATTATAAAACCTTTTTTTCATTTCTTATTTTGAGAAAAGATCTCGCTAAGTTGCCTGGACCAGGCAGGCGATAGGGGCAAGAGGGCAGAGAGAGGGGCTAGACCTTGCTCTGAGTGCTGCCTACTAGAGAGATACTATTTTTCCAGTAGCTGTACGTCTGAAACTAAAATAATTATTGAACGGTTAAAACTAAAAATCCTAGTTTAACTATCCATAAAATACATAGAAAAAAATTAAAAACAGCAACACGATGAAATTCAGGAGAGTTACTAATTGCTTAAAAGATCTTAAACATAAACACACTTACACATCATGTATAAATAAGAATTAGATCAGGAATAATTATAAGTAGAATTTTAAATTTCTGATATATTATTTCTCTTGGTAACGAGCCCTAATATAAATCATAGTATGAATTATCCTTCATTTCTTTTCTAGCAATTTTTAAGGAACCCTAATGCAACCAATCTTAAGAGAGAAATGATATTCTTTGGCTATCCATTACCTCACGCTATAATTTTTTTTCCTAGTAATAACCATCTTTTCTATCTTAATCTCTTGTTGGTATTAAGTTGTGGATCATTACACAGTCAAATCGTTAACTGAATCATGTCATGTCCCATGGAGTTTTAACATGTTTAAATTTTCAAAACTTGACTTCATGTAGGAAAATGAAAGGTATTAAAAAACATACCAAAGCCCGGGTTCTTCCCAAGCTCTGACAGCTTGAAAGGAACTCCAGCAGAGAAAGAGAAGTGAAATGAAAACTCCTGGAGCCTGAGCCCGCCCATACAAGACCTTAATTGGCAGCCTTCATAGGGAATTTGTCTGTCATTCAAGTACTACATACTCTGTTTCCTGCTTAACTTTAAAAATACAGACATTGATTCTACAATTTATCTCTAAAATAACAGTAGTTTGATATTTTACAAAAATTTACATTTAATTCATGCATGTATTATAAAACGTACTTGCTGTATATTCATTTCTCCTAGAAAGATTCTTTAAATATCTACTTTAGATCCTAGGACTTTTGTAAATGTAATCATAGTCTCAAGATTTTAATTTATGGCTCATTTATTTAAAAAATAAATGTGTTAAAATGCTCTATGTTAATGTAAAACACTTCAAAGCCTGTATGCAATATGGGTACATAACAGAACAGACCTAATGGACACTTCCGAAAATCCGTATTAATTTTTTTGGAAAAAATTAATGCTGCCACTTCAGAAGATTTCAAAGAACTTTAAAATTACCTGATTTTAAAATCCTGTACTATTGTGAGGGATCAATGTTATTTTGAAGAATATGTGGCTTCAGAAAGTTCAGAGTCGCTGGTAGGAGCTCAAAATAGAACCAATGAATCTTGACTCTCAATTTGTGTCTCTCGCTGGCCACATTAACTGAACAATTCTCTTTCATCTGGGTATTATTAATAACATAATATCCTGTGACAAAACAGACTAATCACCTCTTTGGAGAATTACCTTAGAGTTACGTGGTACACATTTTTAAAGAACACATTATGTGAAGATTTATATAACTCATGGACTGTCCTGCAATTAAATAATTGCTGGCTATTTAGATGATGGTTTTCACTTCTAGTAGTCTTGGTTTTATAAAAAGGTATGAGCCACTTAGAACAACGACACATCTTAAATTTATGCAGTAATTTTATTCAAGGAACCTCAGTTAGCTCATATCCAGATAGTGCATGAAAAGGGAGATGACTTGCACATTTTATGTGCGTTTTAGATTTAGAGTAACTGAGGTGTGGTCTGAATAAGACTGCTTTTGGATCCAAAGGAAATTAGCATTAATCACAACTGTGAAGTAGGCTATTTAACTTACAATCTGGACCAACAGGCTTTCCAATTTACATCACGTTTGGTTATTACTCCTAAGTACTGAAGTACTGTGATCGCCTCACGGTCTTTCACCATACTGCACACTCTTTCCCAACTTAGTGGTAATGATAATGTGTTGCTACAGTTTTCTTTTCATACTATTTTTAAATTGTCCTATACCTTAAATGAATATTTTCTTCCGAGGTCTCTCTTTGCTCTTCTTTCTTTGTTTCTGTCTCAAATGTTCATGGCTCCAATTATTGCTTATATAAAGCTCATTCCAACATGAAGAGCGCTAACTTAGTCTTACTCCTGAGAAATAAGTCATTACCTCTTAGCCCTTGCCTCCTGGGTTTTCATCAGCAGCTTCAATTCAACCTGTTTAAACTTTCCTTAGCTCTTTAATCTTGAAGGTATCAACCCCCATATGTCTTCAGTACCTTCTCTCTGATGTCCTATATGAAAACAGACTTTTCTTTCCAGATTGTCTTATAACTGAGCCTTTATTCGTCTTTTACCCCAACTGAACTGAAAGCTTGTGTGAGCAGGTTCTCACTGGTCTTTGCTGTCCTGGTACTCAGCACAGGGCATTATTTAGCAGGTGCTCTGTGAATTTTTGGTGAAAAAATAAATGACCAATCATTGAGTAAAGATCCAGTAGATGTTTAGCATGCATGAAATGGAAGGAGATGCTAGAGATGCTGGGGATTTAGCTCAGTGATTAGAGTGCTTGCCTTGTAAGCACAAGGGCTGAGTTCGATCCCCGGCACCACCAAAAAAGAAAAAAAAAAAAAATGGAAGGATATCTATTTTCTGTAAAAAGAAAAAAAAAAAAAAAGAATCATCAACAACTTTCAAGCTTGCCTTTCAAAATATTGCCGAAGAATAAATTTTAAAGTCCACTATATCTACCGAAATATCATTGTAATGTGTATCTTTATTGTGTGGTTTTGGGAAAATGATTTTAATAAAATGATATGCTCTTTAGATGGAACATCTTCAAAAATAGGTGTTGTTAGTCTTTTAAAGTCATTCTTACAAAGGGAAGACATTCTATTAAAGTTTATGTAGCTCAAGTGTTAGGTATTTATATTTATGAAGGAAATACAATTGAGGCAAAAGCATTTCCAATCAAACAGACTTGATTATCCATTAATGCTAAGTAGAAGGTTCGTGACCTGAACCTGATGGGCCCTTTACAACTTGTAGCGGACAATTAGCAACTCAGCAGTGAAACTGACATTGAGGAGAAGATTTTGCCTGCCAGCCGCTCTCAGGGTTCGGATTTCACTGGATCCTGTTCAGAGAGGTCAGCACTGGCCAGATGACCGGTCCAGAACTGCAGATGGCAACACGGTCACCCGACCACCCTGGGGCTCCCCAGCCTGCCTCACAGGCTCAAGTTCACTGAAAGGTCACAGCAGGCCTTGTGCCGCTACTCAGGGAGACCCTACTTCCTGGGTACTGTCTTTTCCACATTCTGTGAAATAAAATGTATACTTCGGCTCCTGTCGGGGGACAAAAGCAAGCCATGTTTGTAATAATCACAGGGTAGTGCCTACCCACAGGGAGCAGCTCAATGTGGGACCTCTTTCTTCAGGGGAATATTCATGTTCTATAAATAAAACAGCATTTAAGTACTCACCAGACACTTTGGAGACAGACACTAACATTCAAGTCCAAAATGGCAATTACAAGCTGCACGTCCTTGATCTAGAAAAGCCGTCTCCTTGAGCTGCAGTTTTATTTCCAACTATAAATGAGGAAAATAGTATTGTACCTCTCCTTCTCTGCCAACCTCCGAGTGCTGTGCAACACAACCTGTAAGTCATTGGCAAAACTGTCTGGTGACGGACAAACTATTTCGTTTCTGTTGGAATGAGTGTTTTTATGTGAATTTCCAGAGAAACCAGTTAAAAATATTTTTCCTTGTTTTTAGGCTTAGTGAGAAGGTGAACTCTTATTTATTACTCCCTAATCCTTTTAAAACCAGACCCAGAGAAGAACAAGCTGACCTAAAAAACATCTCTGGCCAATGATTCTTGGGAAAAAGGGACTTAATTTAACTTTGGGGAATTTACTTTAACTTTGAATATTTTAGCTATCTCAGGGTTAGAAATAAAACACTGTTTGAGGTTGACTTGAAACTATTGTATTATTTATGCTTAAATAGGATTTTTAAAATTCTGATAGTAGTTGGAGATATTCAAAACTTAGAGAAATTGAGACATAGTATTAAACTACAGTCATACATGGGATATGATAAAATAATCATTCCAATTTTTTGATTTTTTTTTTCCCCAACCAGACAGGCTAGTTGTGCTTCATCTGGCCCTGCTTTAGCAGGCTGTCTCATCTGTCCATAGGTGCCACCTCTTGGACACATTTCCTTACGGTTAGTGGAGGAAGAGTTCTTCCATAGTGGGAAGAGCTCTGCAATACGCAAAAGGAAGGAAAAGCTGCACTCATAGGAGGTTCTGCGATCTTAAACCAGAAGGTTGTTTTCACATGAAACCCTCTTACGAATAATCAGAAACGGATTGCACATCTGGAAACGAACTCCTACCATTCCTAGATAAACCCCAGGCAATGGTTCTGCAGAGTTTGTGCCTAAATATTGATAGCAAATAAATAGTCGCTTTTGGGGGTCAGATTTTAGCTTATATAATTTAAACCGTGACACTTTAACGAAGGGATGAAAATATTTTAATTTAGAATAGGAAATGTGAAAAATACTTTTGATGCATAGTTTTGAGAGGATTTCACTAAATTGAAATGAAGTGCACATTTTGCTTTTCACTGGTGACCAGTTTTCTGTGCACCACCTTAACTTACAGAACACATGCATCTGTCTACAGCTAATGCAGTAGTCTCTGCAAAATCTTAGGGAAAACAGTCGAGAACACCATGGAAAGAGGACGCATGCACAGTACTTCAAGTCTCTGCTTGCCTCAGCCTGGCTTCGAGTTCTAGAAAACTGAGAGCGTGTTGATTTGCGTGGTTGACCCCGGCCACTGAAGAAGGCAGAGAGACTCTTGCCCTGTTGCTTGTGCCCAAGTAAAAACTTCAGGTTCCTTGGAGCAGAATCAAGCAGTCAAAAACAGATCCATCTTCTCCTACAATTGTACTTATACTGTAGTTACAATTTTTTACTATGTTTTTGTGAAAATTTGAGAACGAGGCAAGTTTTGTAGAGTGCAAGAAAGGAACACAGTCTTAGAAATAGAAATAGACGGTGGTTGCCACTTCTTTAAAGGCCCTTTTTGGCGCGTAGGCTGTCAGCATTCTGAACAGCTTCTGTTCTTCCACGAGGCACCTGCTCTGCTGTTTCTTTCTAAAAACTCTGTACACATGTATGTGGCCAAAACTTTCCTCCCCTGGGTGCCTCCTGTCGGCCTCAGAGGTGAGATTTGGCTCCAGGAACCGGAATCCTCTGCTTCCTGCACAGCCACAGCAACGTGACACCTACTCCCACTCACTCACTCTTTCTGTCTGCAGGACCATCCCTCATATGTAGGTCACAACCAACTCATGCTGCCTCATTCATTTTGTTTGTCTTGGGAGAATTGTTGGAGCAGCTGGGGACAGACTACTTACTATCTCTCCTGCTACACTTTGGTAGCTCGGGGCACTTCAATTAGAAAAGGTATGTTTGGTGTGCTTTATGGAGGCCACTTTAAAAGTGTTGGAAACATGTACAAATCTGCCACCCCTCTCTTCTCTCAGAAGACAATCCTGTTTTTACCAGCCCAGGTGTCTGTATAGCTGCACACAAGCCAGGCCTGCTTGTAGGGTCAAGCTGCCCTTTCATAGCAGGAAGAAGCTGATGGAAATCCGTCACACAGGGGTGTTAAGAGCTTAATGATGAGCACTCCCTTGAGTATCTTCATTTTGAAAGAGATTGCCTGGAGAGGTTATTGATTTACACAGAGAAATGGATTTCTAACCCTGGAATTTTATCAGAAAAAGGAAAAGAAATTTGCTTGGGGTGGGGGTGGAGGCTTTTTTTTTTTTTTAATAACTCCGGGAATTAAACAGAAGTAACTACCTGATTTGTCCTCTAATGAGTGGTCCAGATTGTGCCCGTTGCCTTTGACTCAAACGGACTGGTAACCTGTGATGGAAAAACTAACGAAGAGAAAAGGAAAAGGAAGATGAAAACTAGAGCTATACAGTATCACTTTACAGCAGCAAAAAGGGCAGAAAACGTTTTGCCATGCATAGACTTGTGAGAAAATTCATCTTAAGACAATGTTTGGATGAATTTTGTGTAGTTCTGTCACTGTAGATTTTGACAATTGAACTAGGTTAAATAGTACATATCAGCAGAACAAACAAAAATTTAAACAATGTTCTAAACAGCAGAACTGACCCAATCAATTGTAGCATTGTTCTCTTAAATATATTTCATTGCATTGCAAAATTTTAAAGAGTCTAATCTGCTAGAGATCATCACAACATAAAACAGGGACAGTCAAAGAGAAATTTAAAAATATTGATCTTGTATCCAGCCAAGTAATTATAGGATGAATTTACAAGCAAAAACATTGATGATATTTATTTAAAGTAAGGACAAGAGAGTCATACAGCGTTATTCTAAACCCTTACCTAACTAGACCAGCAGGCAGTTCCGTAAGAGACTATGAACTTTTCGAGGAGGAGGAAGAGGCACAGACAGCAGATGGACTTTACACTGAACGAGTGGCAGAGACAGAAATAAACCCAGAGCTTCCGGGTTTTCTTCTAATGTAAAAGAGCCGTAGCTTTAAAATGCTTCATTTCAAAGTTTGGACAAGACACTGTAGGGTTAATCCTATCCCTCAGCTTCACTTTGCAGATGATGAAATAAAGGCTCAAACACACTGACTAATTTCTCTCAGGCAGTGCCATGGTATGAAAAAACAATTTTTCAAGAAGTAGTTTCAAGTGAGTGGCATTAAGCATTTTGTCTTTGGTGATTTTGATACAGTTTACCTAAGGTGCTTTATTGAAATGGATGATTTAAAATGGGCACTTCACTACTTTATTGCTAACTTTCATCCTTTTGATCTATTTTGGCTTTGTCTAAAGGCTCCAGATTCCTCGCTTTCCTTACATGATTATGAACGGGGCTCTTAGGTAGTTGCTCCCTCCTTCCTTTCTCTCCTCCCAGTTTCATTGTTACCCTTCACTGAAGAAGGAAAGCCTATTACCAGTTTGTTACTTGGGAATGGATGATTCTTTTCCTTTCTGGCTTCGTTTTGTTTTTCACAAGTGTCTCTTTTGTAGGACCAATAAAGAAATGAGGATTAAATACTTAGCCAATAAATTTTTTTACTTCTTTTCCTACAAACGATTCCTAGATCTAGAATTTTTACCAAGTTTTTATTCACTTGCATTTCATTCACTCACATAATTTGCATACTTTCATGTGACTTTTGTATGATATATACGATTTAAGATATATATCATGTACCTATATATCACATACTGATAATATATAACATATACTGATATATATCATATACCTAAATATATCATATATTGATATATATCATATACCAATGTATACATCATATATGATATATACATCAATATGTGTATCATATACTGATATATATATAGATACCATACACTGATGTACATCGTATGCTGGTATCTATATATATGTCATATACTGATAGAGTTTTATAGAGCTCTATGTTGTATATGTTCTGGTCCCTCCTGGCACCACTCCGAAGCCCTAGTGCTATCCGTGAGGTATTAAAGAGCTCAGATTTTTGGACTCACATATTAACTTACTTGGTGAGTGCTTTTGTATAATTCTCTTTTCCAACCGACTTTCTTGTTTCTTCTTATATGAACAATCAAGAAGACCATTTGTTTTTCAAAGCTGTCTTAAAGATAAGAGGTATGTGTGATTATGATAATAATCCAGCACGATGCCTTTCATACAGTACACCATGAATGTCATTCATTATTTTTCTTTAGCCTAGAATAAGTATTCAATAAATGTTATTACTACTTATGTCTCTGGTCAGTCCCAATTTTTCTCGTTACCGTGAAGAAAACCTGCAAAACTCTCACCAAACAACACCATTTTTATTTTTGCAATTAATTGGTTCATTTTAGATGTACATAATGATAACGTTCATCATGTGGGATTTGTACCTGTACATGACACATCTTGATTCTTTTTTTTCCCATTCCCAATACCACTTTTAAAATAGAAAAAGCAGCCACGTTATACTTATAAGGATTTTGCAAGATAGTCCATAAACTGCTGTATAATATGCTCAGTAGACGGGCATATTTTGTTTTTTTGGGGGGGGAGCTGGTTCAGGGGATCGGACTCAGGGCCTTGCGCTTTCTAGGCAAATTGGGGTTTTGTCACTACTACTGTCTCAATGCCTCCCTTTAACATTTTCCCACCTTCTCTCTCTAGCTTTTAAATTAGGCTAACCAGTTTAATTCTTCCTGAGAAAAATACAAAACCACTAGTGGTAGGGAAATCTTAGCTCTGCCCGTATTGTCTTCCGTGGCTTTGAGCATGTCTAAAAGACTAAGTCCTTCTGTTCCGGAGAGAAGTGTTTCCGTGAGATCTTGAACATACCTCTTGCCAAATGCCTCAGAAGTCACCTTCCTGAACCTCCCGTGAGGGTGAAAGCCACAAGGTCATCACCATTTGCCATGAAATCCTGTGACAAGTGCTTTCTTTTCTTTCTTTCTTTTCTTTTTTTTTCTTTCTTTTTCGGTACTGGGGATCGAACTCAGGGCCTCATGCGTGCAAGGCCAGCACTGTAACCACTGAGCTAAATCCCCAGCTAGTGCTTTCATTTCAGAGTCTAATGTAGACGAATCTAATCAGGCTTCATGTAAAAGAAAGACATGTCGCTTGAAGTCAAAATTTTTTGGAAGTCAAATATTAAATGTTTCTTCTTTAATATAGTTCTTGCAAACTTGCTCTATTTTTCGTTCTTAATTTGGCTTTTAGTACAACATTAAACTAAAAGGCAGCACGTATACACATCACTAGACAGTGAGGATCTCAGTATAAGTCATCTGTTTCTTGATGTCACTGTAAATTTTTTATAGTGTCAGATGTGGGCCACAGAGAGGCATCATCTGATGAGCCCTAATGCAATACAATTTCGCGAGAAAAGCCATTTGATTATCTAATAGATGGTGTATAGTGACATCTAGTGGACATAGTGTGCCTTGCATGACATTTCAGTTGAAATCAGGATTTTACAGGGATGGTCAGCTTTTAGTGTGAGGAAATTGAAATTGCATTAAATGCAAACAAAAAAAATACACATTCAGCATTGGCTCTTAAGATAGACGGGGCCTCTGCGAAGAATTGAAGATGTTCAGAATACATCCCATAAAAGAAATGGCTTCAAATGAATGAGGAAATTGGTAGAAAGAGAGCAATTTCCATGGTAACAATAAAATGGGAATTATTTTGGGAGGACGAAGAAGGTGAAGATCAGAAATAATAAGAAGTTGTTCTGAAAGTAGAATATATCTGAAAAGCATATAAATAGGGCAGAAGTAGCTCTTTATTTAAAATATCTATAAAAATGCTATTTAATTCTCTACCCCAAATAAAACATTATAAATTCCATTACAGTTATTCTGTATGTTGTGAATAAAATTTATATTTTACTAACTGAAAGTATCATTTCACAGACACATCTGGAAATATAGTGCCCATAGAATATGGACAGAAGAACTGTAAACTAGTGACGAGGGTGCGATTACCAAACTCCAGGGCTGCAAAAACCTCTCTGTACTTTAGTTATTTTATCCACAAAATGGGAACAATTGACAGGGCAATTTCAAAAGCCAAATCTAGGTCTAAATGTTTCCAACTATAACTTTAAAGTAAGGGTGACTTCTTGGTTTTAATGATTGTATGATAGGTGGTTAATGCGATGTGCAACCTTGTACAAAGCTCTTCACCAGTCTGTGCTGTGTCGCTCCCATGTAATTGCAAGTGTGTGGATTACATGACCTGTAAGTTGTCGTTTCTGAAGTATAACTAACTTCAAACATGATACTATATTCTTAAGTCCTGTTTGGGTTCCAACTAAATTAAAATTCTACCTCTGGGTAGAAAGAAGAGACCCAATAAAACCCCAAGAATTAAAATAAAAGCATCATATGTATTAAACATGCATCTATTCATAAATATATTTATGTGTTTCAAGGGTCATTATTATCCCCTAAACTCTTTGCACTCAGCCCACCATTCATGTCTTTCAGCAGGTAATTGGAGAAAGCAGTAGAAAAGGGCCGCCGAAGGGCTTCTTCCTTCCTCTCACCTCACTCCTGATTAGGCATCGAGTTTGGACCAGTGGCATGAAATGGAAAGAACAGTCTGAATTTTGTAGCCTAACTCCTTACTTTGTCAGAAAGCCTTTATCGTTTAAATTCAATTTCATTAAATCACCCAAAACTTGTGAAATGTAACTCAATACACCTTTCTTATTCTGAAAAGAGACTCTGTTATAACAAATCCACGTTATCTATATTTAAATTTTACTATGTTAATTCTGAAGAAAGCTGTAGGTTAAGGTTTCTTTAAAGTCATGAAAGAAAAATCATTTTCTTGAAGTCTTGACTTGAAGCCAGCCTTACAATCATCTCAGTAGTAATAAATTAAAGGCCAATTTTACTGGGTGCATATTATGTGCCAAAAATGATGTTAAAACTTCATACACAGTGTCTCCTTCAATCTTTATAATCCAATGAAGGTTTTATAACCTTTTTGTAAAAGAAGAAAATAAATCTTTGAAAGTTTAGCGTGGTAAGCTTAAAATTCAATTAAAGTCTCACGAACTCACTTTTTGTCTGTCTCATTTTGTGTGTGTGTGTGCGTGTGTGTGTGTATATAGCAAACACAGAGGTTCACTTTAGTTAACTCCTACAATTACCATTAAAGTTTCATTTATTTTTACCTTAGTTATTTTATGACCTAATAGTCAATGGTGTGTTCAAAATTTCTACATAAGAGTTAAATTTAGGGCTAACCCATTTTATTTCTCTATCTGGAATGGTTGATTTTCGATGAGTTTGTACTGATACCTTTGAAACTAATTCACTACCGTGTGGATGGATCCCTTTCCTGATCCGTAAACAGTGAGACATCCGATTCATGCCATTGACCGCCCATTCACTTATTTGCTCAGTTCCAGTACCTTTGCACAGTTGTAGCAGAAGTATTAGCTGGTACCTCAGTGGGAAACACCTTTATTAACTGAAGTGCAGCACCAGTACATAGTTCCTTTTGCCTTTGGCTCCACCAGCTACATTCATATCTATATATCTGTATCTACATATTTATAGATTTGTGGTCATCCATTAGTTAGGATACAAACGTCTTACTTTTCCTCATTGTTGAGACAAAATATCTGACACCCAAAGTTAAAGGAGGAAAGGTTTATTTTGGTTCACACTTTGCAGAGGTTTCAGTCCATAGTGGATTGGCTCCGAGGCAGGGTAGCATGGCAGAGGAGCATCATGGAGGAGAAAGAGTTCATGGAGGGCAGAAGGCAGGAAGGCAGCAAAGCAACAAAGTAGCTAGCAGCAAGCCACAAGCAACAAGCAGCAACCGTCTTTCTGTCCCTTATTTCTTAACCAGCCTACCCAGCCTTAGGGTGGGCAGCACTCATGCCCAGGGTAAGGTAGTTTTCTTAATCCTAGCACCTCACCACGACTCAGTCCCAGTGTCACATCCTTGATGGCAGCAGCACACACTATAGATCCAGCCACCTTCAAAAAGCCCCACTTAGACTGCAGGAGGCTTTGGGGGGACATCTAGACACAAGCCACAACAAGCATACGAGTCTTTTCACTGTCAGCTGAAAAGGACTATAAGAAATGTCACCTCGGTAGTGACAAACACACACAGGGTGAATCTTGGTTTCCCTATTTTACAGTAAAAGAAACCAGTGCTCCTTGGGGAAGAGGCGTAAATAAAAGCAATGCTGTAACTGGGGAGGATTTGACAAATAGATAAATGGAATAGGAAAGAGTCCATGAGTAGATTTGTATAGATATCGAAAACTGGCATATGCGTAATATAGGCTACGAATACAAATCATTATGCAAATCTTGATTTTCTTATGGACAATTATGAAAATTTTTCTTGCTATATGGAGAAAACTAGTTTGGGATGCTTAATTTGCACCATTTTAAAAAAATTTCAAATGGAAGAAAGACGTAAACGTAAAAGATAAACTATAAAGTTATAGTCTATCTAATGCCGTGGTAGTCTGGGATTTGCCAAACAACACTTGAAAACATAAACTATAAAGGGAAAATGTACGTTTGACTACATTTAAAATCATCCTTTAAAAAATATAAACACAGAGAGATTGAGAGAAGATGCTTTCAGTACTCAACCCAACAATTACTAACACTTGGCATACACGGGCCAATTCTCTAGTCATCTAGAAAGTATAGGAAACCCACTAGAAAATAAAAGGAAAGAATTAGATATAGTAATTTTCTGAAGTGACGGCAGAGTAGTATACAGGCTAGTTGAAAAGATTCCCAGGCTTATCAGTAATCAGATAAAACAAGAATACTCCTTTCATTTTAGCACAAAATTAGAAAGGATTTTTGGGGGAGGGGTGTTGGGGATTGAACTTAGGGCCTTGTGGTTGCTAGGCAAGCACTCTGCCATTTGAGTTAAATCCCCAACCCCTGGAAGTTATTTTTAACTAAGTGTTGCTAATAAGAACTGCTGATAGGAAGTATCAACTGATGTGGCCATATACACAGTATTTTGCTGTATTTCATGCCCTATTCTCTCTTTCTCTCTCTCTGTCTCTCCACTTCTGCTTTTTCTCCCCTCAAACAAACTAACATGTTTTGGCTTACAAATGCCATTTGAATGGTGCTTATATTCTGATATGAATTATATGTCTATAAGCTCACATAATAAACGTTACAGTTGGGGCTTGGATGCTGATAATAGGAAAATTACTTGCAGAAAATAGAGGGCAGGCCTTGTATGAAGCCAAACAATGGTGTACCATAAACTATCCCTAAAAAAAGTGAGGCGTTTTACTATGTGAGCCTGGGTTTAGCATTTATAATGTATCATGAAGCTTAGGATGTTAAAGCGTTATAGAATAAGGGCAGACTAGGAACATTTTTTCAGATATGACACTCAGGTAATATCTATTAAAAGCAGAAAAATAAAGTTAATTCTAGTTGCGGCCAAGCAACATAAACTCAGAAGGTGGCAGCTGTAAATGTCCTTAATGCTGGAGTAATCCCAGGAGAAGTCACCCAAGTCAACATCTCTGACATAGCTGATCGCCAAAGGGATCCTCTCGGTGAAATCAAGTGTCTACTAAATTTATACAAAAAATTATAAGCTTTATCATAAGAAATGTGATATTTTTCTCCAAATCAAGCACCTATGCCAGGAGATCAAAGTATCTTGACTTTCCGAGGATGTATCCATAAAGAAACCAGAGACAAAAACCCTCTCACCGGGCAGAACCTGGAACAGCCAGGTGTACAAACTAAAGCATTCACTTTCATTTGGGAAAGTGAAAACCAAACTCACGCAAATGAAAATCTGTTTCTGTAGTATGCTAACGTTTCCGTGTTGTGGCACGTAGTATATGCTCTAATCTCATGACTGACATGGATTTCTTTCACAGAGGTCTCTTTCTGTACTCCTTATTTGTAAATATTAGTTTCTATTATAATTCTCCTGTACTGGAATTATATCATTTCTGTTGTTAAATTTTAGTTGAGAGCTTGGTAGTGAAGTCTTTTAGTATATACATTCAAGTAAAAAACTGAAAGAGGAATGGAGCTAACTTGAAGTTGCAGATTCTGAAAAAGATTGCTCCTTTATTTCTCAAATCTTTGAATTGTGCTTCTGATGTGAAAAACTTTGAAGCTGTTTCTGTAGTTACAGTTGCATTATGTTTTACGTAGATACAATTTGGAACCTTACTAATGTGGATGGGTGTGTATATATACTAGTCAAAAGAGAAAGAGATAAAATATACCATAAATTAAAAATGTATTCTTCACCAATTACCCATGATGTGGGAAGTGGTTGTTTGTATTTGGAGAGGCCTCTCCTGAACCGAATATGAGAAATGTGTCTTGCAAAGATGATGTGGACATTGGAAAAATGTGATTAGCCAGCAATCTGATTGTCCTGGATTAGCACCAATGCCGATTCTAACCTAATAAGCTGCATCAATGAGACTAGTTTTTACAAGAACTATAACATATGAGTCAATCAATTTAACTGTAAGGTCTGGACTTTTTCTTTTCTCTTTTGTTTTTTACTTTCTTTTTTCCCCCCTTATAATTTTTTTTTTTATTTTTATTAGTACAAGTTTGCAGTACATAATGATTACATTTATCCCGGGAAGTTGGTACGTGTACATAACACATCTTAATTCTTTTTATATCTGAACTGCTTATTTTCTTACCACCTTAGCTAACTTTGTTGGTTTTAAATTTCTCATAATCAGATAAACATTAACTTGACAAAAACAGGGGTAGAAAATGTGTCACTGAGTATTATTGCCAGAATCTCTCTGCTTGCTTCATGTTAAGTTCTTGGTTTTCCAAAGGAATTTTTTGTTTGATTTTCATTCACATTAATCTTTTTTTCTCTTTGAGACAGGGTGCTGTTTTGGTATATTGTATTTGACAATTTTATAAATACAGAAAATAAAAGACCATACATTCTGGCAAATATCTGGGAGAAACTCAAACTAAACAATTGTATTCTTGTTAGTGAAGGCAGCTAATGAAACGAATAATCAGCGATCACCTAATATTTATTCCCTAGAGAAAATATTCACATAATTTACTTGACATACTAGAAAAGGTTCTTCTTAAACCACCCAAGCTATTTCTGTATTTCATTTATTCAAAAATAAATAAAATACAAACTATCTCAGACTTTGAAACTGTTTGGTGAAATATTTCAAAAAAGTTTACTGATTTTATTAGATGGGAATATCGTTGGTTAGAATAGTAAATAATAAACGTATGGTTTGTGTCATGGAATAAGGGTTTAGAGAAACATAGTTGTCTGAAATAGTTCTTCTGTTTTCTTTTCTCTTTCTGATTTTCCTACTCTGTGGATATTATATATCTTTTGTAGCTTCCCCACAGATCTTGGATATTTTCTTCCAAATTTTTTTCATTATTTTTTATCTTCACATTTTAGTTTCAGAAATTTCAGTTACTATACCAAGTTCAGAGATTCTTTTCTCAGTTGTGTCCATTCTACTAATACGCAAAGACATTTTTCACTTGTGTCACGGTGTTTTTGATCTTTAACATTTTGTTGATTCTTAGAATTTTCATCTCTCTATGTATATTATTCATCTGCTCTTGCATGTTTTCTACTTATTCAATTAGATCCTTTATTTATTTAAGTTTTTGGGTGCTGGGGATCGCACTCAGGGCCTTGCACTTGGTAGGCAAGTGCTCTACCACTGAGCTAAATCCCCAGCGCCTAGATTCTTTAACTTATTAATGATATTCATTTTAAAATTAACAGCTTGATAATTCCAATATCCTTGCCATCTTTGTATCTGCTTCTGATGTTTATTCTGCCTCCCCAATCTGTTTTGTTTGTCCTTTAAGTATGACCTATAATTTTTTTGTTAAAAAGCAGACATTGTATATTGGGCAAAAGAAAACATGATAATCACTCATTTAGTGATGTAATGGTGAACTCACAGAGGGGATCAGATATGGGTCTTAATGAGCTCCTACAGTGTGGCTATTAGCTCCAAAGGGCTTTCAGCTTGTGTGGTCCCCCGAGGCAGTACAGGCTGGCTGCAGAGGATGGAGCTGGTCATCCCCCTTCTCCTAAATTGGTTAGACTCTGACAAGAAATTTAATAAGGTGGGCTCTAGTAAAACGCAGTTCTACACCACATGACAACATTTTGGTCAGTGACAGACTGCATATACAATGGCAGGCCTGTGCAATGGGGCTGAATAATTCCTATCACCTAGTGACCTTGTAAAAGTTGTAACCTCATACTGGAACGGAAAATACCTGCCAGACAGGAAACTGGAAGTCCTAAATCCATTAGTTTATATTATAATCTTTTCTTTCTGTCTAATTTTGGGGTAGAATTTTATTCATTTCATGAAATTAGTTGGATATTCTAGAGTCTTTGGTTTTTTCCTTCTTTGGATCACTGGAACAATTCAAAAAATGTACTTATTCCTTAAATATTTGGTAAAAGTCATATGCAAAATACTCTGGGCCTGGTGATCTTATGACTCTTTTAAATATGGCTCCAGGTTACCTTTCTATACCACTCAAATAAATTATTTGAGTACTTTAGTTCTTTGAATAGAGCCCCAATAAATCTTTTTCTGTGCCATGGCAAAACAAAACAAAACAAACTCTGGATTTTTGCACATGCTAATTCTCTTTTCGTAATATTCTATTTCCTTTATATTTTTCTGTCACTCATCGTTTTTAGTTTTCTTTGATGCTTATGACTGCAATCAATAACTTCTACCAGCTGGTGGTCACTATATGTCACAGAGAAACCTGTCTCTCGGGGGGTCTTCCTTGACCCGAGACCGATCAGATGTGTACCGTCCATGAATATGTACAATTCTCTACTTTTGCTCCCATAGTTATTATTTATCACACAATATTGTCATTCTCAGTAGACCCATCGATGTTTTTCTTTAGTCCATAATTTCCTTGAAGGCAAAACTTGGATCACTGTTTGGTTCCTCGTAGAGTAACAATAATTAAGTTCTTAAAATATTTTTAAATAAAATATTCTATAACACTATAACTGGGTTGTGGTATAACAGCAAACGGTTAGCTTTCTCCATTACGTTTTTCTTGGTAGTGACATTTGCAAAATTTTAATTGGTTGATGTGCACTTTCGAACAGATAACCACTACCACCTGGTGGCAGTTACATGAACTACAGTCAACAGCCTCAGTCAGAATCTGTGTTCCTTGAGCCAGTGGAGAAGTATTTATTTGTCAAATACTAAAAAGGTCAAATTTAGCAGAGGAATTTAAAACTATTTTAAAATCCTAAGGTCAAGTCAGAGGCGAGTCCATATTCACACATGTTACTTGTAATTTCACAGTTCATATGTTCTTCAAAGATATTTTGTTAGGTGAATACATATGTATTATCATATTTTTTCACTGACTTGACTTTTTATCATTATAAAATGTCCTTCTTTATCTCTAGTAATTCTCCTGGCCTCAAATTCTATGTATTTGATATTAACATAGCTTCATCATCACCTTTTGATCATTATTTATATGAAATGCCATTTTCCATATGTCACTTTCAGCTGGTCTGTGTCCCGATACTCGAGCGTGTGACTGTGGCCTGTAATCACCGCCCCTGTCTCTCCGGCTCTGTGTCAGGTGTCAGGTGCCCCTCCGGAGGGCTCACACCCACATTCTCTCAGGACTCTGACTGTAGTTCTCAAGGGTAACGGGCCTGCGAAAGTCGTCTCCTGCTTTCATCAGTGGGCGGCATCACGCACGCCTGGTTTAGCCCTCAGCCGCGGTGGTTAAGGGTGGCTGTTCCTTGTGCGAATGGAATGTCTCCTTCCTCTGTCACCGCCCCATGTGCATCCTTCCCAAAGCTGCATGCTCAGTCGAAGAGGACGACCACCCCGATAGAGGGGGACCTTTTCCTTGGTTAAAGGTCTGCGAGCAGATGCGCTGCCCTGCTAGAACCTCCAAACAAGGAAAAAGCTGCATTTTAAGGATGAACATCAGGGTCACAACTAAATTGGCAACAAGAGGGGCTGGGGATTTAGCTTAGTGTTTAGAGTGCTTGCCTAGCAAATGGAGGGCCCTGAGTTCACCCTGCAGCCCGGAAGGGAAAAATAAATAAATAAATAAATAAATAAATAGGCAACAAGGGAGGAATAATGATTTTGAGGTGACCTAAAGGAAGATTTGAAGATGCTAATAATATTCTAGTTCTTGCTACACAGAATGACTACGTCATTATATTTAGGGGTTTATTCTTCAATAATACACTTATAATTTATGTACTTTCTATAATATATTAGCATCCAATGAAACTACTGAGGAGAAAGAACCTATTCTTAAATTAAAAATAAAGTATGTGGATAATGGCAGGACAAAATAGAGCTCAGGACCTCAGGAGCAGCTGAAATGAGAAGGAAACAACATGTATTCGGTGGTGTCAAAGTGAGGCAAGTGAGGAGAGTAAGCAAAGCTTCAGGGTCTGAGGTAGAGGACACGTGGGTGTGTCTTGTTCCCCTTCAATGGGGTGCAGGGACTTTGGGAGAGACGAATGTGGGAAAACAGGTAGAGATCAGCCTGAAGAGGGCCAAGACACTGTCACATAAATAGTAATGTATTTGAATAGCAGCCTTTCCTCTTGTCCACACAAATCCCCAAGAAAAATTTAAAATGGAAATTTAGGCAATTCTTTTCCCATTATTTCCATATAAGAGTTGGTCTATAAATCTTATACTGCACTTACAAATTTACATGTACACGAGATATGAGCTTGTGTTTTCCTACAAAACGTCTCTGATTATAGAATTTATCCAGAACTCACAGTGTAACAAAGTCCAAATTTCTGGGAAATAGATGTGGATAAATAGAGCTTCAGGCTCTCGATTGTCTCATTGTGCTTGGTGCGGAGTCATGGCCGAAACTCTGAATGTCATCAAGTGTACGGCTCTGGGTACTCTTACACCTCTATTAATTTTTCCAGGTAGAAAAATCCTGCCAGGAATAAAAAGAAAGGAACATACAAGAGATATGGATATAAAAGGTGGTGACTTCACCAGACTATCTTAGATATGGAAGTTCAGATGCATCATAGATTACAAACGAGCCTGAGATTTTTCAGTCAATAACCAGAACAATTAGTGCTTATGGAAGAAACAACACCCTGAGAAATCTTCATGTTGGAATCCTCTAGTCAACTGATAAAATTCACATTCTGCAACCACCTTGGAACTTGTTGTAAGTGCTGAAAAGTGTTTATTCTTACATATGGGAGAAATGGCTGAAAGAACAAAATAAACGTATTTCCGAAAAGAAAATGGGTGAGAGGGAGGGAAAGAAAGAGAGTGAGAGAGGGAGAGAGAGAAAGAGGGGAAAAGAGAGGTACAGAGAGAGTTGGAGACACACACACACACACACATACTTGAAGAGAAGGGGGAGAGAGAGAGAGAAAGAGAGAGAGAGAGAGAGAGAGAGAGAGAGAGAGAGAGAAACGAATCATTATCTCACACAGAAAAATCTAAAGAAAGAGGCTGTGTACCACACAACCACATCTTAGGTTGGTATTATATACATGATTTAATACAGTGTTCTCACAAACATTCTATTTAAATGTGGTTATTAAAATTACCTACAATTTTCAAAGATTCACTGTAACTCCAGAGTCTATAACATGATATTATAATGCATTAGAGAATTATAGAGAGAAGCATTGCTAAAGGCAGGCTGAGAAAAGTATTAATTAAAAGAAAAACAAGAAACAGGATGACTATGAAAAACAGAACTTAATCCTTAAAAATTTAAGCAATTCCATGTTCATCCTGAAACCTAGTCCTGTAGCTCATCGAGGGACTCCTGGGTGCTGATGTGGAACATGCTTGATGGTGACAGCTGTCGTCAGGGGTCACGAAGACATCCCAGCAACCTACAGGCCCTTCTTTGTATTTTAGTGACTTCATTCCATAAAAAATACATTGCAAACATTTCCAGCAGATTTGGCAATTTACTCAGATTGGAGTAGAAGTGGGATGAGGATTCAGAGAATTTACTGATCCAAATTACATATTCATGTAAGATTGTGATCATTCTTTAAAAGGTAACAGATTAGCTGACTAGCAGCCAAGACTGTATGTTGGGAATAATTTTACTTTAGGACCATGTTTTTGTCTGATTCTTACTGCCCAGGCAAGGGCAATACCAATGGCTTTAGACCAAAACAGGAATGTGGTAATAGATTTGTGATATTCACACAAAACACACATGATCACAGTCATGCATAGTTTGGCACTTGGTAATCCAGACATTACCATAAAACATATTTAGTGAGAATATTGTATTTCCAAATAAGCTTAGATAAATAAGATCTTAGCTCTTCAAACAATACAACTATTGAAATATGAACCCCGATTTAAGCATTACAATGGTGTGATCTTTCTTTATAAGCTAAATCTACATTGTGGAAAATATTTTATCTTCCCAAAGCATCATTGTGGTTTCTAGGCTACCTTTAGTTTCAACACCGCCTTTAGCATCACATATAGTAGTTACATGAGTGTCATACTACATGTGACACATACATAGTTCATTGTTTATTATATTGTAAGTGCTCGCAAATGGCTAAAATATGACTAACCCTTCTTACTCTTGTAATCTCAGAGCCTAACTGTGTTAAAATTGCATAAAATTTGAATCTTGTTTTTCCACTCTCAGAATCCATTCGTGTGACCTTTATCCCTCTTTTCAGGCATTTTCCTATAATTTATTGTTCTATATTTAAATTTACCAAATGCTACATTTTTTTTAAAATCCCTTCTACAATCCCGTCCTCTTCCTGTGTAACATCTTCATTTTAAAAAGTTAAGATTTTTTTGGAATTACAGTATTTAAACAGTGACTCACAGGTATAGACAAATTGTGAAGTCCTGAAGGAAGAATTCTCTGGGAAACATATGTATGACCTAGATTGAAAGTAAAGAGATTCTTGTGCTCTGTTAATATCGCATTGCTATAAAAAATCAGACTAACGAAACCCCAACAGAATATGTACACTGCAGCGGTTGCTAGGTAACCCCTTTAAAATCTTCTAAATAAAAAAAATTAAAAATACATCCGTTGAGGGCAGATAAGTTGAGCCTGTCTCAGGGCTTTCTGAATGCATTTTTACAATAGGGATAAGTGACCAGAAGGGAAATACCTCAAATGAAACTGAAACAGAGTCACATGTAAATAATTAATTGACCAGCATAAAGGAAATTAAAGCAGGCTAGGACGAAGCCCTTCCGAAGTTCCCTTCAGGTGCCCTTAAGGAAGAGTAGCCTGGAGGAGAACTAGAAATGGGGAAATTAAACCATATTGTCACATTCGTCCCTTAGGGTTTGTTCGCTACGGAGAAAGAAAGGATCTGAGGACAGTGTGCTCACTGCTCTCCTCTTCCTGTTCGAGCTTTACCTTTTCCGTGGGATGACCTTAGAGACTGCAGACTGTGTACAGAAGAGCCTTGAGTTACACAGAGAACATGTTTCAGAATGAGATTAGAATTCCTTTTTATCCACGAAGTAAAAGTATCTAGAATATATTGTTTAGGGAGGCAGCCACTGGTTGTCATTGTAATATGAAAATAAGTTTCAAAAGTAAGACCTTTATTCTGTGAATTTGATAACATTAAGTAGAGTTCAGCCGACATTATCTAAAACATCCTACAGGGCGCGTTTCCAAGTTTGGTTTGGTCTGGTGGTGACAGCCATGGGATAGTCACTGAAGGATCTGGGCACCTTGATTTGCACTTTTTCTGTTTTATTATTTGACTGACAAGTAGAGAGAAAATATTTTGTGATTTTCCTACTACTATACTTCGGGTATTTAAATCAAACTAGCTTGTTTTATTGACCAAAGAATAATGAATATTTTACAAACTAAGACATGATTATGATTTAGTAGACCCAGGTAAATTAGTATTTGGGATCCAGCCTATGGAATGCTTTAGTTTCTCTTAGTGCTACCTAAAATCAGTGAACGATGGGGACTGTGGGCCTTTTGGGCTCTCAGTCAAGGCGCCAGATGTGGCTTCTGCCAGTAAAGTGGATGCCCTGTTCTAGGTAGAACCGGTCATTCAGAGTACCAGCTGTCCCGTGAAGCTTCTGATGGGTTGCAACAGTTTAAACACAAATTTAAATACATACTTTTCCTTTCAATTCGATATTCTATCTCTGCCAAAAGCACCAATCAAAGAAAGAATGGATAAGATCGTTTATGTTTTAACTGAGGTCAGATTTAAAAAAACAAAAACAAAAACAACTTTAGGTATTCAGGAAGGTACCTTATCCCTATCGTTGATATTCCTGTCTCCCTTTAGTTAAACAATAATGAATCTGTTATTTATGCATCGGACAAATTCCAGAAATAAGTGAAATGAAACGAAGGCTCTGGCAAAATCCTCTACACACAATGAGCCCAGTAGTCAATACTTAAAATGGAAACATTCTGTACAACTTCTGGAACTTTATAATGAGCTTTAACACATCGAAGGTTCTTAGAAGTTCTGCAGTAGAGAACCTTGACTCTATATGTTTAATATAGATTTGCTGCCTTTTCATTCCTAAATAGTCCATCATTTTAACCTGTTGACTACCATGATACAGCTTTATTAGTAGATTTTCTAGAGAAAGAGAAACACCATATTAAATGTGCATGCACATTTGACCAACTAAACGCTTAATTATTCCTAGATTTAAAAACCATTTTCTACTTTCATAAAAACATCTAAGTGGTTCTTGAGATTTTCTTTGCATTCTGAATTTAAAATTCTTCAGATCACTTTAAGATCAGCATTGTAAGGTTTTTTTCTCAAAAAAATACGATGTGATTTTATCATCTTCAGTTCTGATGCAACTTTTTGAAGATTTTTTTGAGGGGGAGTCAGGAGTGGGGGGACAAGCCCCAGTAAATGATTGTCCTTTTAATTCTACCATAAGACACAAGAAAACAAAAAAAGCAGAGCCTTATCGCTTTCATAGTTTTTCTCTAGAAAACTTGTTTTAAACTTCAGCATGCATCACTTACATTTGGAGCGTGGCTGACTGTCCTCAGCCTCTGAGACGCAGATGGGGAAGGCCTGGGATGGACCTCCAGCCTGTACTGCTGCGAAGTCACCAGCTGAGGCTGCTGCTGCGCTCTGGGCACCCTACTTTGAGACAGCTGTCCTAGATCTTCGGTAATGGATTTGTTAACGGGCTAGTTTAGCTATACTTTATCAGGGATAATAACCACGCCATTGCGCTTTCCGGTGAACGTGCTTTCAGCTGATCAGATGAATTGCTGGATTTAAATGGTTGAGCTAATCCATAAACAGCAGTCAGCCACTTTCCTCAGAGGCATCTCAAAAGACTTTTAACTCTTTGAAATATCATTCATGTTCTGTCTGGGTAGGCTTGTGCTTTGTTGTTTCACTCAACACAAAAAATTCTGCATTCCTTAGAGGTGTAAAGGAACCTGGGATGACACAGCATGGCGTTGAATATACCTCAGAAATTCTATAAACTCTCTATTGATTGTCTGCCAAGTTATGCGCATGTTTTATGTTTTTAAGTATAATGGGTTTATTATAATTTTTCTGAAGGAAAAATCCATCTGCTACTTCATTTATTCAACAAACATGAATCGGGTTCTTATTTTATGTGCCAAACAAGTCCTGGGCTAGACTGGAGTTGCAAAGATTGTGTTGTCTCTGTGTCCACCATTACCGTCACTAATGAAAATGTTTCTACCATGCTTCTGATAAAAATGGGGATAATGATGGCTAACATTTATCGAGTACTTACCTTCTCCCAGGCATTGCTCTACATGCTTTACTAATATAATCCTTAGGACAAATGTAGTAAGTAGCAACTATCGTTACTTGCATTTTATAGTTTGGAAAACTGGAGTATTTTCTTTTATTTCACTTTATTTATTTTTTGAGAAAGTCTTGCTGTGTTGCCTGAGCTGGCCTCAAACTGGCAATCCTGTCTCAGCCTGCCAAATAATTGGGATTCGAGGGGTGCCTCACCTCATCCAGATGGAGCATTTTATATAGCATCACACTGCTAAGAGCTAATGCATGTAGGATTAGGTGATGTATCTGGGGTGAGCTGAGTCATCTGGGGTCTGGGCCATAAGCAGCCCAGCTCCAGAACCACTTCTGGCAGAACTATTATCTCACAGACAGCACTTTACCTACCAGGAGCTCACAGTCTAGAAGAGGAATGGAAAACATGACTGCCCCAGATAGAAGCCACTGCCGTTTGGTGAACTAAGCACAACAAATGCACAAAGACTAATGCACTGAGCTTTCCCTAGGGAAGTTGGGGAGGTTTCCCAGAGCAGGTGAAGTATGAGGTGAATCTAATAGGAGGTTTTTGTCTCTTTTTTCTTTAGACTCTTGGGTAGTCTGATAAATTTTTCACAGACATTTTTAAAAGCATAAATAAACTACATAAATATGTAATTGAAACTATATGGAACCATAGTTATCTTATAAAACAAAAAATTCATAAGAAATGGATGGGTTTATTAATGCATGAAATAATATCTATTAAACTTTTTTAGTAATTATTCTGTGGTGGACTTATTATTGTGGGCAACTTGAACAGGAACACCCAGGTGGACTGAATTGCTGTGGTTCTGGGCGTAGAGGATGCACCTGAGGATTATTGCCGACACACCATGAAGGAGAATCAGAGCAGAAGATAGTGGCCAGCTGTTTATCAAGAGAAGCTCTGTCGTGGCTGGCTCTCCTGAAGGGAACTCGGCTGTTCTCATTGCAGGAGAAGCTCAGGGCCTTTCTGTCATTGAGGATGGCTGCTGTTGCTTCAGGGGAGTTCTGGTCTTCATCTCTGCTGCGAGCATCATATCCTGGCTCCAGTACAGATTTCTTCAGCCTTTTAGTGTAGATGTACATGAGACAGTGTGTGGGCTCCCAGCCTTCGATTGGATCTTTTGGGTCTCCAGTGCATACACAGACGTTCTGCACTCTTCCCGCATCTGGCTTGTGTGTTAATGTTGTAATTCATAGGTGTCCTGTATTAAATCTGCTCTCTTGCAAATCATTGACTCTTGAAAAGTAACTAATACATATTCTAATGTGAATAATTATCCTAATTAGAAGAAGTGAAGAGTCTGAATGCTTTTGATATATCTGCAAAAAGCATAACTTGCTATGAAAATACCTTTGATTTCTGTTGGTGAAAAAGTTGTCGATTCTGCTAATAATAGTGAGGTTAAAATTCAATTCTACATTGAAGTTTAAGTAGGTTAAATTTCAGTTAGGGGTAGCAAAAATAACCATATACTTATTTTTCCTCCTTCTTATTCACAAGCACATGAAATTCTTTTCAGAGTCTATTTGAGTCCATAGATGCCATGTTAAGAACACCTGGAAAAATGAAGAGGCATTTCTGATGAACAAGAAAGGCATAACTTGTTATGCTACAATTTGGAAAATGCCATACTAAGGGTTACCTTAAGTTTAATCAGAATCCCAAATCTTTCCCCATAGCACAAGTAACAGACTATTATCTTTGCACCATGCACAGCAGGAACGGCCTGCTGAGAAACATCATTAATTAGGACTGAAGAGTAAGCAGGCTGTCCTCTACAAACTTTGTTCCTTTTCCTTTGGGCCAATTTAGAACTTACATGTTTTTGCTAGTGCTATCTGGCAGATTTAGTCATTTTATTTTCAAGGTAAACCTTTGATACCAATCAAAGCACAATTTCTACATAAGAAATATCCAGAGCATAGAAAAGAAAACCCAAAGTGTACAAATAAATTAGTCCACAGTCCCACTAGGACCAGCAGTTTGGCAGCTACACAATGGAAAAGTTTAGTAAATGTTCGCCTTGAGTCATAAAGGGCATTTTGCAAGGGCTGATAGAAGATAAGAAAAAAAGAAGAGTCAGGCTTCTTCCTTACTCTTTGTAGATATGTTGGACACAGAAATGCAATGGACATCATTGCAACCGAATGTTCAGATATTTGTTTACCATCCAGCCCCCACTGCCAGGTTTGGTGTGTCTTGGGAAGTTTCCCACAGCAAATGTAAAGGCTCCAAGTAGTTCATTAAAGCTTCTCACCTCTTTCTTGCTCACCCTTATCTTTGGAGGTGTAAATTAGAGAGGCAGATGTACAATCTGGGAAGTTTTCCAGCTACATATTTAGAATGTGGAATGTTCAGCACTGTGGGCGTCGAGCAGAGTTTTTCAGTCTGTCACACATCCAGATTCAGTGCCAAGGAAACCCCCCAAATGGCCTCGGAATGCATGGTTCTAGAAGAAAATGGACCCCGTCAGGACAGACCATGGAATGCTTGTGAATTTTTGTTGTATAATCAATAATTTTAGAACATAGTGGGAGAAAAAAGGGATGCTTGCTGACGTCTGGAAAGCTCTGAATTATCTGAGTAGTTGACACCCATTAGGAGAAAGATTTAAAGGATCCCTTTATTGCAATTTGCAGATAATTCTTGCACACCAAGAACATTAGCTACCAGAAGGCTGAAATGGCATATAAGCATATTTACATTTCCAAAGTACTTTTGAAGTTGAAAAAAGTGATCTCATATACTATATCTCTCCTGTTCTCCTTATGAAACCTCAAGTTTGCAGAGCAGATTTTATATTTACAAAATGTGACGGGAAACCAGACTCTGGTTGAGTTGTTCAGTCAATGCTATGAAGCTATATTATGGTACAATTAGGTCTCTATCTTTTCATGAGACTAATCAATAACTAGCATGTGTGAGAAGAATATAGAGGGAAATAAAAGAATATAGAATTCTTCACTCATCTGATTTTCTGCAGGGAGAGACAGTAATATTAAAGTCTAAATGGAGATTAAGGCAAACACCAAGAAAACAGAGGGTGGATATTTTTCCTTTTGGGTGGTTTTAGTTGATGGAGATCAATTTCCATCTTATATATATATATTTTTTTTTCCTAACCTGTTTGCCGTTGATCTGTCTTTACTCACTTAAAATTTCTCTAGTCTTTCTTCATTCTAAATTGTGAAGAGTTCAGCTCCACAGAGGTCAGAAAATACTCACTGTTTTTCTTTGCATGTTTATTTGTTTTGTTTTGTTTTGTTTTTGTCAGATAGACCATTCTAAGAAGAATTGATTCTACATTATTCTCCAAAGGTCGCCAAAAATATTGAAGGCCAGCTGCCCACCATAGCAACCATCTCAAAACTGCACCTTAGGAGTGATTTTACCTTATTTTCTTTTTCATTTTTTTCTTGCCTCTTACTGCTGTTCTCTTGGATCACTTTCAAAATAAAACACTATATACAAGGCTTTTTTTCATATGCATTTTTTTGGGGGGGGGGAAGCTCAAGGAATTACAGGTCTTTGGTTTTATGTAACTTAAATTCCTCAGCAAATTCTGTGTCGGAAAAGAATTGTTCTGGTACCCTGTGAACTCCAAACATTAATGGTGATTGAACCAAAACACTTTAAGAAAGGAAGTGAATGCTGTATGCTTCCAACTCTGAAGGACATCAGAATCAACGGACCCTAAATTTCAAATGCTCGCAATCCGTACTACAAAGTTCTGAGACCATATTCATGTATCGGGCTCTTTCCATCTCTTATAATTAGAGTTCTGAGTAGAAAAAAGTGAAAACACCTTCTGCCCTGTAAGTTTAACACAGCAGAGATTCAGCCTTAAGACAGATTCTCTTTCAATTATGTAGGCCCCCAACTGAGGACTCAACTAATGTGCCTCCATTCTATTTTTATCATAAAATTCAGCTTGCCTTTTATAGTGTGATCTATTCCAAGTGAATGCGATAGGAATTCCTGGTCTCTTCTGACTTTCTCTGGTAGAAGAGCGCATGCAGCATTGTTCCTGACAACCACTTTGCCACAGACAACTCCTCCCACACGCTCATCTGGAAACGGTGCCTTCTGTTTGCTTGGTTGGAACATTATGTGTTGCTGCTGGCAATGAGGCTAGGGTGCTTCTTAAGAATTGAATACTTCTGACATAGATTTATTTCCAAAAAAAAATGAATTCTTAAACTCTTCTTATTTAAATAAATAAGTTAATTTAATTTTTCAGAACCAGAGATAAGCTTTATGATTGATGTGCACTATGATATTACTCACAGAAATTTGGAGATCTAATCACTTAGGTCCAGTCTCTGTTTATGGACTCCAGAGAAAGCTGCTGGGGCAAAACCATGATTTGATCCTGTGCAAATATGTAACACAAGAACTTTGGCCATTGTATTTTGTTGTCGCCTGTTGGAATACACTGAAGATTCATTAATTTTTTTTAATTCAATATAAGGATATCAGTTATAATGAAATAATGGAGCTCAGGAAGTATCTGACAAAGATGATGACCAACTGTTGTCACAATTTTCCCATTCCTTTTAAATATTAGGTAAATAGGAAATGATAATTTATAGGTTATGGCAATGTATATATGTTAGAAGGGAACAAAACACATTCTTCATTTCATTTTCTAAACAGGGCAAATGATGCCTGAGCTAATTATATTTAAGTAAATGATGTAGTTTAAATCTAATATTTTCCCCAAAAGCCTCCTGTGTTAAGAGGTGGGGCTTTTGGAAGGTGACTGGCTGATGGGAGTGTTATACACATCAGTGGATGAATCCATAGCTGAATGTACCGTTAGGAGGTGGGGCCTTGTCAAAAGAGGTGGTTCGATGGGGTGTGACCTGGAAGAGTACATCTCCCTCTCTAGTTCCTTCCTTCCCTTACTACTGGCTGGACACAAAGACATGAACTGCTGTCCTCAGCCAGAACCACCCCCCATGCCCTTCTTCCCTTTGAGTCAACTATGAACTGTATCCTCTAAAAACTGTCATGCAAAATAAACTCCTGCTCTTTTAAATTATAAGTGATGGGTATTTTGTCCCAGGCATGAAGAAAATGTCTAAGACATTTTACTCCAGTGAAGAGAAAGTGACTAAGACTTAAGTCACGGTCATATATACTATAGTCATTTAAATAATTTTTTTAAAAAGTTGCTATTTTTGAAAACTACCACTAGATGGTATGCAAATACCCTTTCTTCAATTCCAAGTTTACCTATTCTGATTTTTGTACTATAAGATGTACCATGTTTTTGTTGTGTTCTAACTTGACTTTATTCTGTCTTTGCAGTGGGGAATAAAAAAGAAGATCTGCTGCTTGAACCAGCTATTTTTAAATTAGTTGTAATAAACTCTATGGAACCAATTTTATTTTATCACATGTCAGAATAATATTTTAGCATTTTCAACTGAAAAATTTCTATGTCATTTCTTTCATATCCCTAGGAATCACTTACTGAAGAATATTTAAAGATTTCTGCAATTAGTAAATATACTTCATATCTTGAAGAGTTCTTTTGGTTTTCAGTAACTAAAGGTATATATATATATATATATATATATACACACATATAGATGGGATTTAAAGATTACTTGTACATTTAAAAAACTATATAAATGCCAAATTTTGCTTTTGTCTCATGATCTGAAAAAACGAAAAGAATAAATGCTATTTTATATAAATTATCAAATACTTTTTTAAAAAAATGTCCTTTTGTTTTCTTTTGTCTTGTGGTGCTGGAGATTGAATTCAGAGCCTGACACATTCTAGGTAAGCACTCTATCATTGAACGATACCCTTAACCCCTGTAATACTTGTAGCAACTGAAAATAATTTCCAATTAACCTATTCAAATGTATAAGATTTGCTATATATGTGAAAATGCTCGTTGTCTCTGATTACCTGTGATTCTGTTTTGTTTTCCCCTAAATCATGAATGATTTTTAATGAGGCGTTGCCATAGATCATTGTATGAAAAACCTGTGGTAGGCACAAGTCTTTGTAAAACCAATTACCATCTGAACTATCAATCACCTGTAGCTTCCAGGATTAAATAGCATACCACCATTCCAACATTGTTATTCCTGCTTTAACACTGTTCTGTGCAGAATTAAGCTACCGGGGATCTCAGTCTTCCTTGAGGTCCATAGTGGGCAGTAGTGGTGTTATTGCCATTCTCACGGGAGATTAGTGAAAGATCAGCCAAGAGAATAGAGAACATGGAGACGAGGTGGATGGCTATAAGTACCCCTGACTCTCAACTGTTTGTGCTAACAATTAATCTCCTTGAATATGCAGGGTAGTCCTATGTATTAGTGCAATTTCAGAGAAAAAGAACACCGTATCTAGTTGCAATATTTAGCTGTTCATATAACCACGTATACCTCACAGCTGTACACAACTATATATGTGTGCACACAGTTAAGAAACTGCCATGTATCTCAAATTAGCTGAATTTGTAAGATTATTGAACTTCAGATAACTGAGACTTCATCATCAACCTAATCTTTATTTTTCTTTTTACCACATTTTCCCTAAATGCTTGGCTTTAGCCTTTCATGCTTGCTTTCTCCATTCTTCTTTGGAAACACAAAATAATCCCAGAAAAATACAGCTATGAAGATTTCTCCCAGTTACAGAGACCAAGTCAGCAGCAGCCCTTCTGTATGTTGACTTATTACAGAAGCCTCAAGAGCAATTTCATCCTTTGTTTAAAGTGCAGGTTCTCTGGTCCCACACACATGCTATTTGCAGATGAGTTCACTTTGGTTTCATTTAAGAGATGGAGTCTTTTAGACCTAGTGTCTTAAAGCTAATTTCTCCTTTTCTGAAAAATAACTGCAGGAGAAGATGTACTGATCTTTGTAATCCATAATCAGGTTCCCACTGATCCTACCACTGATAACTGAGGGCTGCTTCTACCCAGTTCTCCACCATTTATCTTGAACAATTCCTCTAGCTTTAATACGTGGTACATGTTTCCTATCTTAAAAAAGCACAAAACAAACCCTAAGAATTCTTTTGCTACTCCACGCTTGCCTTCAATTATTAATTTTCATTTTTTGTCTCACTAAATTGTGTCAAAATTTTATCACTTTCAAATTTTTCTCTATAACTGTAAGTTCTGTAATTTTACATATGATCCCGTTCTCTTGAAAATTGCTCATTTTGAATTTCCAATATCTCGTTTCTTGTCACCTCTAATGACATTCTTATTTACAAGAACTTGTGAGTTATACTTTATTTTCTTGCCCAGACTTGCCCTGTGAAACTCCTTCATTCCATGTATTCCCTGGATCAGCAGCTTGAGGCTCCACCAATCCTTCTGATATCTCCATTTGTTTTAGGTTTCTTGTCCTTCCTTTTTTTTTTCTTAATTATAACAGTTCTTGAATCGCACTGAATTCCAAATCCTTTGTTCTTCTACACACTCTTCTGTACTAATTATATCACCCACTCCTTTCCTATAGCTACCGTACCAGTCTATCCACAGCACAGTGACACCTGCCACATCTTCTTGGATCTCCATGAGAAAAGATCACTATAGAAGAGCAGATTGATAAATACAGAGAGTGCTGAGGACAGGAAATTTTCGGATCACATACATTTACATTTTCCAGATATAAACACTTGCATATATAAACCACATAATCATGCAGATTAGTTTAGGTAAAAATAACCAATGGACACTAACTACACAAGGGAAAAAGGTGAAAGGTATTAGCATCATCTTAAAGTGTCGCTATTGTTTAATAGTTGCAGTGGAAATTATAGGAACTGTATAGTGGAGAAATTAAACTCACTCTGGTTGTTGAAATGAGCATGGCAGTGTGAAAGAATGATGGAGAGCCTCTGCCTCTGCCCACCACAGCATCCTCCGCCTGGCATAATACCACTTTAGACGTGTGGTTGTCATCTTCTTTACCAATGAATTTGAAGATGTGTCTTGTGTGTTCAAAGACTCAGCATTATGCTTGAGCCACACTGAACATTTAGTAAATGTTAATTTCTCGCTTAAAAATCTTCCACATTATATCTTAATGCAACATTCTTGCCTTTTATCCCATTTCCTTTCTTTATTCAAGTCACACGCAGTTTCCTTTTTCCTAACTAGTCTGGTAGCTAGCATCGCACACTCTTACACAGAGCAGATGCGAGTAAATACACATTTGTTGTTGCCACTGGTGTTTGATTAGTGTGTACTATGTTTTGTACAATTGGAGGAAAAAAGATGAAAAGTTTATACTAAGACTGTTGCTACAAACACCACATTTTTTTCTGTAGTTTTTATTTTCATACTTTTCTCTGTTGTACTGGCCAATTACTTGATTACATCTCTCTTTTGGGAACTTGATTTAGCTAACTACACACAAAAAACAAGAAATGTTATAATTTAATATGTAAGCAATTTAAAATGTATAAACAATTTCTCTCATAAAAAAGTTTATTTCCCAAATTTAATACTGGAAGACATACAGATTACATTGTGCAGCATAAGGTATAATGAGTTTTAAAGTGGAGTTTTTATTTAATTGTGACTAAAAAAAAGTAGTTAAGACTGAACATATGATATAATTTAATTAAATAGTATAAATCTTATTTGTAATGTTAAAATTGTATTAGGAAATTGTATTTATTGATTTCACAGAAAAATACAAAGTAAATAGATTTTAAGTTAAAATTACTTTACAATTGGAACTAAGCAGTAACTAAGCAATTATAGTTGGTATGTGAATCGTTTTAATTATATGTTCTCAAAACTTTATGCTTCACATGAAAATTCACTTGTCAAAGTTAGAATTTTGGTTCAGAGATCAACAAGAAGTGTGATTTACATTTTTGTTATTTATTACACCTAGCATTAAGTTTGTGCCCATTAAAGCATATTTTAATTCATCTATATCATGGCATGAAATAAGGAAAATGAATATCCACTCAATATAAATAGAACAGATGAGTCAGAGACAATTTAATATTTTCAGTAATTTTCATAATCATTGCTTAAGTAATTTGACAATCTTTTCTACAGTGATTTAATTTTGTAGTTCAGAATAAGATTTTTGAAACTTTCTTATTAGAGAATCTTAGTGACTACATTACATGTATAGCTATTTCAGAAATTAATTATTTGTTGTTCAATTTGAAAATCAAAATGTTTACTATAGAACCTTAATTCTCTGTATATGTAATATAAAGGTAACCAACTCTCTCGTTTAGTTAAAAAAGTAGAGAAAGACATGAACATTGTGACATCCTATCCATAGCACATTTGTAGCTTATTCCTAAATGCAGATAGTGTTGAATTCTTGAGAATTAAATACCAAACAGAATATTAAATAGTAAGTAGAAAAATTTTGTATTTTCTTTTCTCGTAGAATTTAAAGACTACAATGCTATTACACACACGTACACACACACAAACTATATATATCTCTCACTTTACTTGGGCTGTCCAAGAAGAAACAGAGAAAATATAAATTATTAATGTTAGAAATGACACGGACCATCACTACTAACTCCATGGATGTTGAATTATAATGAGGGTAAACTTTAATAGCTTTATTTTAAAATTGAATTGAATAGAAATTCAGAGGCTAAATTCTTTAGTTAAGCCAGAAAATGGTATAAGTAAATGAAATAGGTTAAAATGAAGATTCAAAATAAAATGATCCCTCGGGGGATGGAATATGATGATTATCATGAACAACTTTATGCCTACATATTTGATAACTTAGATGAAAAGGGTTGTCTAAGTTATCTTTGAAGGACAAAATCTAACAAAACTCACACAAAGGAAAATAAATAACCTAAAAGGCTGATATCTATTACATAAATTGAATCACAAACTAATAATCTTCAAAATGAAAGCATGAGGCCCAAGAAACACAAGGCAAAACGTCTGGTAAATTCTACCAAACATTTCTGAGAGTATGACACAATCTTATCTAGAATATTGGAGCAGATGGAACACTTCCTATCTCATTTGAGGAGGTCAGCATTATCCATTACCAAAACTAGAAAAGATACTAAGAGAAAGAAACACAACAGACCAAATGCCTTCATTGATATTGCTACAAAATGTTTAAAAATTAGCAAATCTTGATGGCATATATGAAGAAAACAATAAAAATAAAATTGAAGAAGTTATAGACTTTTAAAATGGAGCCCTACTCCATGGTCCTGGATGGGAAGGCTCGATATTGATAAGATAACAGTTTTTTTCAACTTGGCTTGTATATTCAATGCAATACCAATCAGTATACTGGATTGGCAAGATGGTGTGTGGATATCCACAATTCAATTCTGAGGGTTATACAGAAAGACAAAGGACTTTGATCAGTCAGCATCCTACTGAAGAAAAGGTTGGAGGACCTGACTTCAAGACTTAATTATAAATCTGCAGTAATTCAGACACCTGGTATTTGCAAGAGGACAGAGAAATAGACAAATGAAGCAGAATAGTGTGCCTAGAAATAAACTCATACAGTTAAGTAATTTTTGATAAAGGAGCAAAGGGAACTCAATGGAGAAAGGATAAACTTTTCAACAAATAGAGCTGGAAAAATTGAACATGTGATTTTAATTTATTTTATTTTATGTAGTTTTAATTTTTTTAAATTTTTTGTCAAGAACATGTATTGGTATATTGTGTACTTAATGATCATATTCATCATGGTTATTTTGTACCTGTATATGATGTATCTTGGTTTTCCCCGCTCTTCCTCCCCCTCCCTTCTGCTTCCCCCTTCCCTATTTATAGCAGGTTTATTTATATTTTTCCATTTTTTCCCTTTCCCCTTTCCTTTTTCCCTTCCTGATTTTCCCCCTTCTCCCTTTCTAGTTCTCCTCTGTTTTGAATATTATCTTCCTTTTATATATTATCTATTACCCCTCTTTGTCCTTATTTACACTTATGGCTTCTCATATCAGAGAAACAATTCGATGTGTACTCATGAGTGTCTGCCTTATTTCACTTTAGAGTATGTTCTCAAGGTACATCCATTTACCTGCAAATGTCTCTAGTTTATCCTTTTTTATGGCAGAGTAGTACTCCATCATGTAGAAAAAATACATCTTCTTTAGCCATTGAGTGATTCCTTAAACCAATAAGACAACAGGTATTTTCTTGAGTTCTACAGAGAGTATGTCACTTGGACTTGGGATTTCACTCTGGTGAAAATCACATAGAGATCTCACCATGAAAGTGTTTATTCTTTTAAGGCTACACTTCCTCAGGTTTATGTTAGTTTTTGTAATACTTCAGTTTCCTTAAGCCTTTTTATTTCAAACTTTTCCCTTAGTTTATAGTTGTTTTCAGCATGTGAGCTATTCGTCTATAAGTTTTTTTCATCAATACCAGAATCTACAAATTCCCATCAGCCTTATTTGCTTGATTTGTAAATTGTAAAGAATCTTTGAAATGTTTTATCAAAATTATATTCATTTAAATGCAAAGTGCTTCTTAATTATGCAAATGTTGGCACAACATATGAATAAGAGCCTCAGAAATTAGATATCATTATGTTAAAGTACTATTTCAGCCATTAAGCAATGAGCATACCAAAGTTTACAGACATTTGTAAGATGACAATCAGGAATTTCAAGTTATATTTATCCGATTATTTATTTTTGAAGTTGCTAGCATGTTTCTAGTGTTAGCACCTTGCATTTTAACTCTGTAATTTAAATTACTTACATATATTTGATCATTTGTGGCAAAACTAAAATTCTTAGGAAAGGACCTCCATTTTTACTAAATAGTGATGCCTAAGAACACCTTACAGTCGCAAAATTCACCTGTTTTTACCTAGTTTAATTTTATTAATCTCACTCTGAAGTAGTCTGTTAGGATTTTTCCTAAGACAGAATACAAATACAAAATTTTTACAGAATACAAAGTAGAATCTTAAAGGAATTATGGTAAACACATGGGAAATGGAGCCTGATCCTGGATGCAGACATTATGCTTCCTGATTTGACAAATGCATGGCAACCTTATGAATTGGTCTTTTCTCACTGTGATATGAATCTCTCTCTTTTATTTTTGCTTTTAAAAATTATTTTTATTTTTTAATTTTTTAGGTTTAAAAATGTATTAGTACCATGTTTACAGTACATAATATTCACATTCCTTCTGTGGAACTGGTACATGTACATAACATATCTTAATTATTTTTTCATCCCCTTCCCTCCCCCCTTACCACTCCTTCCATATCTTGATCTCCTTCCCTTTTTAAACATTAATTTTATTGGTCTTTTTTGATATATAAAATGATTACATTTATCATAGGAAATCTGTACCTGTACATAATACACCTTGTTTCTTCTTTTCTCCGCATTCCTCTCCCTTCCCTCAATCTCAGAATGTACCTTGTGTTACCTCTGATACAACACAGAGTAATATAGAATATTTGGTGCTACCTTAGAATTTTAATCTGATTCCTTTAAAATCAACAGATAAGGAAATAGAATTTAGAATGGGTTAAGCAGAATGAAAAAAAATCACATTAATTGCCACAGCTTGCACTACAATTTGGTATTCTAAATCTGCTAAATTTTACACTGTATCATGTGTCATAAGTGATACATTAGAGAAATAAGTTATTCTTCATTTTTATTATGCATACTTATGTTTTATATTTTGATTAACATCAATGTTAACAAAATAATTCATTTCCACTTGAGTAAGGCAAATATTCTAGGAAAAAATGCAATACGTTGAAATTTTAAAACAAATGTCAAGACTAAAATCTGTGTCTCTTACCCTATGATGTTTTATATACAGTCTAAGTTCAAAAATGTATTTGCCAAATGTTTTCTTTCTCCTTAATTTAGAACTAAAGTGCTATTTATCTTTTGGGGAAAAATGGGCGCTATAAAACATTCAGTATTTTATCTCCAAGTCTTATTTATTTAACCTCCCTTTTAAATTAAACTGTTCTTTTGAAACATCTAACTTTGCATCAGACTCTTAATCCTATACGATATACACTATTTTACTTATTATTTATGATAAATACTTTATTAATATTGACTATCATGGGAATCCTCTTTCATGTATCTTTTTGGGTGGATTGAATCAAACCTAAAGAAATCTGTTGGTTGTGTGTCTATTTGTCATCTCCTTCTTTGATATTAATATTGCACCAATACTTTAACTGTTAGAATTCTTGTACAGAATTTGAAGCTGCTTTTGAAAAGCTCTCACCTTGTTAATAAACTGGAGGCATATGATAGTAGAGAGGGAGTTTCTTGAAGAATTTATATGTTATTCTTGTTACTAGGAAACCATATTCCTAGATTTTAAATCTCTTTCATAAAGCCACATCTCAATATAGATACATACAGATATGTTATATATTCATATATATATGCATATCCAAAACTGCATACATAAAAGCTGAGTTAAAATAAGAAATAACCTTTCAGATATATGATTTCTACAAATCTGGTTGTACTGAAAACCAGTTCACTTTTGACTAACCTTAGATCATCTATTCTTGACCTTTCAAGTGCACAAAATGTACAATTAATAGATAACCAAGCTAAAATTGAAATTTCCTAGCTTCGGGATCTTTCATATTGAAAAGGTTTGGAGAGTAGTGAAGGGAGGCATCTGGTTATATTAACAGGATTTAACACAAATAAACTGCAGGAATTATAAATTTAATTTCTCTTAAAAGAGAGAAAGACATAGGCATATGAATGTAGTCAGTTGCTATGGGCTTAAAGTGTACTAGACATCATCTAGGTAAATTGTCTTTCTATTACTATATGTTTTGGTAAGGTTATAGAAAGTTGCCCTTTGATAATAGGTGTGGTGATAAAACAAATTCACCTAAGTACCATTGTCCAAAAATGCTCACTGTTGGGCATTTCTCAAAGATTAAGGCTGAGAATAATATAATATAAAAAGAAAGTTAATTTTGAACCAGTGGTCAGAATTACCACGACCTTGCAATAGAAGCAAAGCACTCATAAGATATTATCCATAGAGTAGAAGGATTATTTGCTTGTATTAGTCACTTTCCCATCACTGAGACACAAAACGTGACACTCAAAATTTAAAGGAGGAGTGGTTTAATTTGGCTTATGGTTTCAGGGGATGCAGTCTGTAGGATAAAAAAAGCACAATTTTTTATCCTACAGTGGCAATGTTTCACAACTACAGTTTTAGTAGGGCAGGCTACACACATCTCGTCAGCCCTGAAGCTAAGTGAAAGACTTCATCTCTCTGAGATTCTATTATATATGTATTCCTTCAGATGCCCACACAGACACACTCGCACACTCTAAACCAGAACTACCAAGGCTTTATAGGTACCTGACTTAGAAAAATTAGTTCTATAAAAGTTGTGCAGTTTTTGTGGTCTAAACATTTCTATCACACCCAAATTTAATCCTAATCTTCAAGGTAATAACACGAAGAGGGAGGCATTCTGGGAGATGATTAAGTAATGAGCTCATAGCTCCCCTCAACACTCATATGATTAAATCCTTTATATGAAAAGACCCTCGAGAGTTGCCTTATTCCTTGCACTATGTGGACATAGCAAGAAATCACCATCTATGACAGTTGGCCACACTCATGGCCTCCAAATTTGTGAGAAATAAATACCATTCTGTGAAGCTGTCCAGGGTGTAGTACTTTGTTACTGTAAACTGAATGGATTGTAATAGTAGTTTATAAGCGATATGCAAACTCTTGTAAGCAAACTGCAAGCTGTCTTGGTGTGCAGTAATCTGTGTACATTATCCAGGTATTTCTTTAGCCTTGTTAGGGAGTCAAAGAAAAGCATTTTAGTGAAGAGTGATATTGAAATTATGCATTTAGGAAGAATGGTTGGTTGAGTCAGGTCAGATGGCATTAAGGACTGAAATGTGCAAAGAGAATCTGCTTCAGGAAAGCTAGACATAACAGAATAATGAAATTTCCTGCTTAGAAGATATTTAATCCATCACAAATCTCAGATGTGCACAATGTAGCCAGAAATTAATTGCAAAATCTCCCATATGTAGTTAACGACATAATCACAAGTATATCTCTTTCTTGATTCCTAGTTTACATTTCCCCAATAGAAATAATATGTTATATTCTATTCATAATGTGTTCTTTTAGGCTTTAACACCTTGCATTATTGCTTCTCCCATTCTTGGGTGGAAAATAATCCCTGTTTATTGAATGCCTACATATACAGAAATAGAAGCATCCACATCGTAGTTTCCTAAAGGAGAAAATAGACTTTGAGTGACCCCTGGCAACAAAACCTCCAATCATAAAATCGTGGGATTGAATACATGAAAAAAAAATCCTGTTATTTTGGTTAAAAAGTAAAACTACATAATTTAACATTTGAAAAATATTCACTCACTTAACATAACTCATCTGTTTATTTTTCCTTTCCCAATTAAGAAGTGAATTAAAGGACTAGAGACATGGACAAAATGACGATCCCAAACTTAAATCAATTTCTAAAACTAAGACATATTTGTTTCTGAAGTTTCTTAAACATAAGTGCTCTGATTGAACTACATGTCTTAAAGCTGATTGTAGAAATAACTCCATACAGGAGATACAAAAATATAATGATCAAGGAAAATATTGCTTTTTTTTATACTCTGGATTTTTTATACTCATGATTCATTGTTTGTGCATCAATCATGGGTGACTGGTGAAAACTAAGAAGGTTATACCTATTTTTTTCCAAATACTGACAAGGAAGAAATTTATCTGATTTAAATGACCACTTTTGGCACTTAGAATTTTTTTTAGAAGTTATGCTTACAGGGAGACAATTGATTTTATGAATTATTCCTCACTTTAATTTTTCTTTTAATGTAAATTAATTGTAACTCAAATTAGAGACCCAAGACAAAAGATTTATACTTCAACTAAATAAATGTAAATGATAATTGCACACCATGAGCAAGGTAACAGAGATTAATTTTCAAAAAGTAGAAGAAAATATCTGCATCTTACACAACACAGTAATACAATTTATATGGCAATAATTATCAGGCCCTTAATATGTGAAGAACTTTTAAAAATTTTTAAAAGGTCAAAAACTTAGGAAAAAGTACAAATAACATGAACAACGATTCCCAACAGGAATTACACAAATGCAATTGAATTAATGAACAGTTGCTCAACTTCACTCATTATAAGACAAAGACAAAATAAAATTACTCCCATGATACTAGCTCTCACTTGTTAGATAGGTAATAGCTGCGAATTTGGGTGCAGCACTTGTTGTTGAGGTGACTCAGGGACAGGCATTCTATTTTTCTGATGAAACAAAAATGTAAAACCATTGCAAAGGACATTTCAATAGATAAAAAGTGTATCTTAAATGATCTTTAATCCATTAAATCTACTTCTAGAAAGTATCTGTCCACAAACATCAGAAAAAGCAACAACTCAGAGACAATTATTCAGCAATGCTGATAATAGCAGAACCATAAAAACACATAAAATTCTCAACAGAAAATTGATTGAATAATGGTATGATAAGTATCTACAAATGATTACTCATGCACTATGTAATTAAAATAAGAATGAAATTTGTAAATTAATACTGCATGATTTTTCTGATATATTGTGACCTGTAAACAAGGTGGATGCTAAGAGAGCATAAAATGTATGCCTGTTTATAATTTTTGAATTATTTTGAAAACAAAGCATATTCAAAAAGGATCACCTGATACTAAAGAAAAAGATTATGCAGAAAGACGAGTGTGAATCTGGTGAAAGGTAAAGGATAGAGAATGAGACTCTTCCATTTATGTTTCTAGATTGGAAGTATGGAACTAATTTATATATTTATAAACTAAATTAAATTAAAGAGATGCAAAAGTATCCAACACCAACATTAAAACAAATAGAAACAAAGAACAATAACATCATAATATTGATAACATAATTACACATGTACTTATTGAGAATGGAATTTATCCACTTTTGAATGTAGGGTTTTGATGGGCTGTCCTAAATGGAATATGCTATACAAAACACATAAACAACAAGAAATCATTGCAATGAACTCTTGAACATTAAGTATTAGGTTCGATGTTGGTGGTAGTAGAGATGTTGCAATACCAAAACTATTTTGTAAGAAGGAAAGAAAGGAAAATAGTGTTGCTGAGAGTTAGGTTCTCACTTTGGGAGACACAAAATGCAAATATGAAATAATAAAGAATAGAAAGAACATTGTGGTGTGGGATTATTGTTAGAGGTGCCAGGATATCTTCTTGGTTGAAATAAAATCATTACCAATCATCCATTCATCCATCCATCTATGTATTTATGCATTTCTTAACAATGTCTAGTGACAGAATGCAGAAGCCAGGATCTAAAATCTACCTGCATCTCCTTTTTCTTTTTTGATATTATTCCCCACCTAAAAATATTGAGGGCTTCTTAGAGAAATGGCACGTAGGACTGTGAAAATACAAGTTGGGAACATGTGATAAGCTAGAAAATGTTCTCCAAAGCACATGGAGATAAGGGAATGTCACAACATTCTGACTCAAAAGGTGTTAACTGGCCAGATTTGGCTTGCTTTGAGCATCAAAATCACTAACAATGTAAGTCTTTTTATAACACATAGAAAAGAAACCATAGGTTTATACAAATGTATTTTTAAAGTACATTATAAAGAACTGAAACAAATTAGACCACCTAGAGTTAAAGACCCAGTCAAGAAATGAACAAGTGAAATGAACAGACACTTCACAGAGGAAGAAATACAAATGGTCAACGAATATATATAAAAAATGTTCAGTTTCTCTGGTCATTAGTGAGATACAAATTAAAACCATGCCAAGATTCCATCTTACTCCTGAAAGAATGGCAACCACCAAGAAATAAAAAAGTAACAAATGCTGGCATGATTGTGATGAAAAAAGAGCCCTCCTACACTCTTGGTGGAAATGTAAACTAGTATGACCATTCTGGAAATCCATATGGAGATTTCTCAAAGAACTAAAATTAGAAATCCCTTATGCCAAGCTATCCTCCTTCTAGGTATATTCCCCAAAGAGCTTAAGACATCCTGCTATAGCAATACATGCATACTAATGTTTAGAGCAGCATAATTCATAATAGCTAAATCTTGGAAGATGCCTGTGCATCCATCAGCAGAAAATTGGATAAAGAAATGCGGTATCTTTATGTAATGGAATACTACTCAGCCATAAAGAAAGACAGATTTGAGACATTTATAGAAAAATGGGTGTACCTGGGAAATATAATACTGAGTGAAATAAATAAGACACACAAGCTCGAATACTATATGGTATCTCTCATTTGAGTTAAGACTGAGCACAAAGCAAGAGTAAAAGGAAGGCTACAAGGAGACAAAGGGATGGATCTCTTGCAGATGGAAGGAATTTAGGGGTCCATGGGTGAGGGATGTGGGGTAGGGGATGGGAAATAGAGTGAAGATATGCCATGTACAGGAACCTAATACACTCAATGAATATGGACATTATATGCCATAAATATGAACTAAGATTAATAACATTAATAAGAAGGAAAAGGGGGAAAGGGGTATTAATGAAGGAAAAAGGGAAAGAGGAGAGAGAGAAGGAGATTAACAACAACAACAACAAGAACAAAAGAAACGAGCTGTATTACGTACATGTACTGACTCCCCAAGGTGACTGTAAAATGTCTGTACTGCAAACATATACTAATAGATAAATCAAAAAATACATTAAAGGAATAGAAAAGAGAAGGTATTTTCTTTCTTTAAACAGAGTGCTAATCTGTAAGTGTAAGACAGATGCAATTATCACATCATAGCCATAGTAACGATCGATTCAAGTAAGAACAACAAAAGAATGGTACAAGCATTGCATGAGAAAAATTAGGAAATGGTATCCTGAAGTCATAAAGTATTCCTTTAACAAGCTACTATTGCCTTTCAAAGAGGGAATATTCATTCAGAATTTAGAAATCTAGCAGATGGCACTTTGACCCAAAAATCAAGTTTGATGTTGAGGGTGCACTGAGCAGTGGGCCTCCCTGTGAGACGTACTGAGAAGAAGGTAGGGTCACCTTGACAGGGCTCCTGCCAAAAATATTAACCTGAAAGAAGTCAGGAAGAAATAATCTGAATGTTAAAATCAGCGAATGTTCTACAAACAAAGTTACAGGATGTTAAATTGCTATGATTCCAAAAATATGGATAGTCAAACTTAGCTGTAACTGTAGAATTACAATAAACTAATGCCATATATTACCCTTGATTGTATCACAAATTTTAAAAAATGAGAAATAAAAAAGGCATTATTGATACAAGTGAGAAAACTTGAATGTCGATTTCAATTTCAGCAGGATGACATTTTCATCAACTGAAATTCGTTTAAATAAACTAAGAACATAAATGTCTCAGGAAAGGTCATTAGCAACAGAGCTATTTTATATGAACTTCATGAAAACATACCTAGTTGTTTTGCTAAAATGAAAGTAAAAATATTTTATAGAATGAGTATTTGATATGTACAAAGAACAATAAACACTCATTTTGGAAATTATAAAATTTTAATTAAAAATGTGAAAGCTAAAATTAATTTCTTTTTCATGAGAACTCTTCTTAATATTGTGGTATATATCATCCTAGTTCTTTTCACTTTTGTTTTATTTTATTTATTTTGCATAGTTTAATTTTTTTCTGCTTATTACTTTTCACTTCACACAATGTCATTTCCAAACATCCCTGAATATTATGCTATAATTTCTTCTTTATGAGCACAATAGTATTCTGCGATGTGAATCTAAATTTTTGTAATTTAAATATTTTCTAGATCATTCAACACATGTTTATTTCCCACATCCCTATGGCACAGTGGTAAATAGTTCTGGTCCATAAAATCGGCCCCATTAATTATTACTGTGTCACTTCTGACAGTTCCAGAGGTGACTGTGGTGATGGCTGGCGGTTTGCCAAAGGGCAGGCTTCCTTCTCTTTAGCCCTTATTCTCCCATTAGCTGCATGTGATATTGTCATTCAGATTTCTATAAGAAAATTTTCTTCATGAGAGCCTAATTCTTTCAGTATTATATCTAGGCTGAAATTCTGGGCATCGCACGCTTTTTGGTATTTCAAGAAACTATTTTTAGCTTGTCCTTTTTTGTGTGCCGTCAGCAGTTATGGTTCTCCTCGCCCTGTAGCGAAGTGGGGAGGAAAGGCTAATGGCTGAAAAGAAAACCGTCTCACAAAAAGAGTCTCCTGAATCCTTGAGATGACTAGTTCTCCTTCTGTGCCGAATATTTATATAGCAGCCTACACAGAAGCAGCGTTTTTCAATTGGCGTTATTTCCATTGGCATCAGAGGTCAACACCTCATTCGATAGATTCTGTTTAAATGTATGTTACACTCTAAATTCTATGATTTTGACTTTCTATCTTTGCATTACTCAACAACAATGTAGTTTTGATAGCCTGAATAAAATTCTTGCCAGACTCTAATCATGACGAAGTTCGTAAGATTAGCAAGGTCTTCAGAGTTGTAGAAAACAATTTGTCAAATTGATCCACACATTCAGGAAATAGGAACTATTTTTAGGCTTTCTTGGAGTAGAATAATAAGGGCAAGATTTTGTCAAGTTCACTGAAAGCAGTAGTTTCTCCACTGCTGAAAATTGATTTAAGCCTATTTCATAAATTTTGGCAAAAAGCCATCTTCTCGCACTCCATTTTTTCCCACATCTCTCCTAGTCTGAAGAACAAACCCTAAAGGAAAACACTAGTAACTTCGGGACGGGGGAGTTTATATTCACTGAGTTTTATTGAAAAGAATTAACATAGGTAGATATATGTTCAATGGTTTTGCAAGTTCTGCCTGTCAGAAATTATGAAGAGGGGCCAAAGATTTAAGTCCCAAAAGAAGTCTCATAACTTGAGTTGGTAATTACACCAAGAAAATCAAAAGTATCTGAACACTCTCTTTCCCTGTTACCTGCAGTTCTACTTTGCAAGTCATACAGTCTCTACCACAATATGCTGTAGCAGTCTGAAATCCGGTAAGTCCCAGTGATCTGCAGTGAACTACAAAATGACCAGGAGGAAATGCTTTTGGGACCGTGAGATTCAGCAGACAAAAGCAGGAGGTTACTTCCTCCAGCATGCAGTTCAGAGTCAATTCATGCATCTCATCGCCGCCCGGGAAGGCAGTTGCTAAGGGATCCTCACCAGAAGTCCCGCCTTCCCGTAGCTCTCGCTGCTCTGAGTTTAGGTGACCGCCTTCTCTCGCTCTCTCCAGCCATCTGCATTTCAACAGGTGTAGTAGACTCAGCTTAAGCTTAAGCATTATTTCTACCCTATTTACTAAACATCACACAAACATAAAATTATTTAAGGTGAACGTTTTTGCATCTTATCACTTTTGGTTATTTAAGGATTTCTTTTACTATTTTTAATACCACAAATAAATTCTTGTTTTTGTAGTGGCAACAGTAATAGAGATGCACGTGCGTGTTCACCAATGTATTTACACATCTTTTTCATCCCAAACTTTCCTTCTTAAATCATTTTCCCCTTTTTCTTGAAGTACAGCTTTTAGAAGTTCATCTGATGACATTCTGTTGAAGTTAAACTCTCCAGTTTTTATCTAATTAGCTTCATTCTCTGCTGCTCTTAAATGTAAGTTAAGGTAGGCTCATACGCTCAAGTTTAAGTTGTTTTCTTTTAGAAAATTGGAGATTTTGTTCCACTGATCTCTGGCATTATTGTTGAGAAGTTGCCTGTTAATCAAAATGCTGATTATTTGCAGGTAATCTGTCTTTTATCTTTAGTAACTTTAAAATATTCTCTTTATTTTTAGAGTTCTATTTCAGCCTGGTTTGTGTTCAATATGATTTTATTTGCTTATTTAACCTTTATCTAGATTCCTGACTATAAGAATTCAAGTCTTGAGTTATTAAAATGTTGAAGCCCTAATTCTTATAATGTTTTCTGCCTAACGCTCTAGTTTCTCATTCTAAAATTCTGCAAAGGAAATACATTAGATGTTGTAATTTTTTAATGTGTTAAAATCTTGTGTTTTCTGTCACTTTGTTTCCCAAACTTCAGGTTAATATCTCCTTTTTCCATTATTTTCAATGTATTTAAACTTGTTTATTTAATATGATTCACTAATTTCAGCTATTGTACGTCTATTGTAGATATTATTTTGGTGGTTTTGCTTTGATTTTTGTTTGGTTTTAATAGCTAGTTACTTTTGAAGTCTCCAGTTCATTGCTCATGTTTTCAAGTCCCACTAAATTTTAAAGAGAAATAAAGTCGATGGTAGAGTGAAGTCCAGGAAGATACCACAGCCTCTCCAGTACCTAGAATCCAGACACCTGCTAAACAATGACTTAGGAGGAGAAAAGGAAGAAGGGCTCCAGGAATCAAGAAAAGATCACAGGAAAAAGAGAAATCACAGAGCAACTGGAGAAACAGAAGACAATGCAGAGAAAATAACACAGCGGCCTGGAGTGTTGACCCAGTTTTCTAGGCTTAGGAGCTCTGTCTCCACAAACATAAGATAAGCACAGAGAGGTTGGCAGCCCCAGGGAGAAATAACAGCTGGAAGCTCCAGGCCCAAGAAAAATCCATGGTTATTTTAAGCTGCAAATAGAGTGTGGGATTTTATTCTGAAAGACTTTCCGTGACAAAACAATCCTAAAGAAATATACAACCACTAAACCTGCATTTCAGAAAATATTCAAGGAAATCCTAGACAGAAACAGGAAGGTGACCAGACCAATTAGACGGATACATCTAACACAGAGAGTAAACACAAGGCGAAAAACCGAAAGGAATCCGCACTTAAAATAGTGTAATGATAGGATTCAGTAAACCACTGACAATAATAACGCTGTATAACCCCCCAACCAAAGACACAGTCTAGCAGACTGGACCCAAAACCAAAATATCTCCATATATTTTCAATAGGAGACAAACCTCATCCATAAAGAAGTTCGTAGACTAAAGGCGAAAAGATGGGAAATGATATTCCTGGCAACCAGAGCCACAGAGCAAACAGAAGTAGCTAATTTATTTCCAGACACCAGAAACTTCAAGCCAAAACTGATCAGAAGAGACAAAGATGGCCACTGATACTGACAACTGGAACAATTCAACAAGAACATGTAAAAATCATAAATATCTTTGTATCAGATGTTGGCACACTCAGCATCATAAAGTAAAAACTAGTTGATCTAGAAATTCAAACAAATACACTGAATCTGCTGGAAGATGAAATAGGTGGCACTCATGAGGACGTAGTAATAGGCAGGGACTTTATTAATAGAACCCCAATTGCACAAGAAATGACATGAAGAATCAAGAAATCGGATCTTATCACATTAAAAAGCTCCTATACAGGAAAGAAATAAGCAATAAAGAGACCACCTACAGAATGAGAAAATTTTTTTGTTAGAAACTTCTTGGTACAGGTACAAATCCCCTATGATGAATGTTATCACTATGTACATCTAAAATGTACCATTAAAATAAAATTAAAAAAAGAAACTTCTTGGACAGAGAACTAATATGTAGGCTATATAAAGTACTGAAACAAATTAGACCCACCAAAATAAAAGACCCAATAAAATGATCTATTGAAATTGATAGACACTTTTCAAAGGAAATAGTGTAACTGAGCAGTTAAGTATATGAAAAATATGTTCAGCACCTTTGGTCATTAGGTACATGCAAATCAAAACAACACTGAATGTTATCAATATGTATATCTAAAATGTACCATTAAAATAAAATTTAAAAAAAAAACACTGAGAATATATCTTATTCCAGAAAGTATAGCTGTCATCAGGAACTCAAAAAACAAAAGATGCTGGCAAGAATGTGGGACAAAGGAATACTTCTACATTGCTGGTAATGTAAACTGGTGACACCACTATAAAAATCAGTATGGAGAGTCCTCAAAAAATTGAAAATAAAAATTCTGTTTGACCCAGCTATCCCTCTTCTCTCTTATCATTACAAAAGTGTTAAAAGATAACATATTACAGCAATACATGCACAGCTCTACTTATGGCGGCCCAACTCACAATAGCTAAATCTTGGAATTAGCCTATATATCCAGAAACAGATATACAGACAAAGAAAAGGTGGTATTTATACACACTGGAATATTACTTCGATCTAAAGAAAAATACATTTGAGTTATTTGTAGGAAAACGGATGTACCTTGTGATCATAATGCCAAATGAAATAAATCAGACACACAAGGTTAAATATCCTATGATTTCTCTTACGTGAGAAACTAAAAGTATAAATAATGTAAAAAGCAAAATAAAAGATAGATGATAGGCAACTTGGAGGTAGACCTTTTGTAGATGTGAAGGGGGTCTCGGAGTGAAGGGAGACAGGAGGGAGGAAAGGGGAGATGATGGTACAAAAGATGTAGATGCAATGAGTGTACGTGCCATCTCCCACAGTGAATGTGGTATTTATGTATCACAAACATGTATAAAAAAATTTAAACACAGCAATTGCTCTCTCTGATGCAGAAATATTTGTGAATGTAACTGTACTGATAGTGTTTGTGCTAGCTGTTGCTCATCATGATTCACTATTTTAGTGAGATTGATAATTATGTATTATAAACTCCTATTCACTTATCTTTATTGAAATTTTGTGATGTTTGGTAGATCCTTCTCAACATAATTTGTATTTGATGCTGCCAGATACTTAGAACTATGAGAGGTTCTCGGCTTGTGGTGTCCCAGGACTCACAAATAAATTCAGGCCTAAAGCTGTGTGAAGACACTTCTGACCGTGAGGTGGCTTCCCAGATGAGACATTTTTCTCTTCCCTATAATCTACGGGAAGACAGATACATGTTCTTGTCATCTTTAATTTCCAACACAGGCGTAGCCTGGGGCGGTTCTTCATTTCAGGGAAATGTCTCAGTTCCGATTCACCGTATTTCATGGCACAAGCATTTTATTTCCTTTCGATCGTGAGAAGAATTCCTGCTTCGATTTTAGTTTTCCATTGCTTTTTAAGATTACTTTCAGTTTTCTATCTCTTAGAATTTTGTTTTTATTTATTAAAATTCAACTAGTTATTCCAAAGGATATTCGCGTGATTTTATCAAGAATTTCTACTTTTGTTTGGTTTTGTTTTAGCAGGGATTTTTTTCAGCCTTTGTAACTCACGTTCATAGCCAGAAATTCCAGACTATATTATGCATTTCTAAAAAGTGTTCTAAAGGATTAATGATAATAAACATCTAAGTGTGGAATATAATTCTAAATTCATCACTTGTACTCTGAATTGTTATGTTAATGAACAGCTAACAAAACATGTTTTTATCTTGAATTTAATTTTATATATGGTGAATATATTTTGTTCTCTCTGATCCAGATCTGAGACACTTTAGTATCCAGAAAACTTTTTATCTGACCATCACTATGAATCATTTGAGGTACACTTTGTACCACTCATTTTTTCTTAGTATACACTTGACTCTTCTCAATCCTTGTATATCTTTCTTTATAACAAAGGGAAATAGAGCCCAGAGTTTAAAAGCCTAATGTGTCAGACAGCCATTATCTAACTGGATCTAAGGGCACTGTTACTTCTGTGTTATTACATTTATTGTAGTGTTGTCTTCTATTTTGGGCTATACTATTGTTTTCTTTTTAAAATAATGAATATACTCACATATCTGAGTTTATAAAGTGAGTCAATTCAAAAGAACTAATAAATAAACCATAATAGTATGTGGGAAATGCACACATAGATGTTGAAAGTTATATTCGTAAAACAAGGATGATAAACTCTCAATGTGAGCATTTGGTCCATCAGTAAGAATGGATCTGTCAGTATGTTTACAAAGTCCTTAGCATGCATCCTTGTTTATAAGGAACATATTTATGAGGCTTCTGATGAAAATTTTGGGGAGAATATATCCTTATATAATAGGGCTTGAACTATGACCAAGACTTTCAAAAATGATCATCTACCCAGTTAACGGAAATACATTTGATTATAAGTAGTTGGTATCAGAACTTATTAGAAAAAAAAAAAAAACAAAACACAATCCAAACTAATTCTGAAACCATAAAAACAAAATTAAAACTCAGCCAAAGAATACACTAGGAAAATTAAATTTGTTTGTTAAATTATCACATCAACATCACCTGACAACCTATTTGACTATAGATGCCCAATAGCCATTTTGAAAACTGAATTAGAACTTTTAGTTTTGGGTCCTATTTAAAAGGGTTGGAAACAATATGATGTAGTGATTTTGAGTGTTGACAGTATATTCTTGGCTATATATATAATATAATGATATAGATATATATATATTTCAGAAAAAGAATATGTTATATTTATAGTTTAAAAAAATGAAAAAGAGTCAGGCATGGTAGCACATTCCAGCAAAAGGGATATTTGGGAAGGAGGATTACAAATTTGAGGTCAGCCCAGGCCACAGAGCAAGAGCATATCTCAAAAAAAAAAAAAAAAAAAAAAAAAAAAAAAAAAAAAAAAAAAAAAAAAAAAAAAAGGAAAAGAAAAGCAAAACTGTGAGCGATCAAGAACAGAATTTTAGATACACCATTTATGTATAAATATTTAAATTGTAAAATATTTATTTTCATTTTCTTGATTAAATTATTAAATATTATATTTTAGGAGTAAGAAGTAGAATTATTCTATAGACAGTGTAATTATTTTACTTTGCAGTTATTAATATTTTATTCTCTCTATGTGGATTAGAGACCATCATTTATAAATCCTTTCTATTAAAATTATTTTTATTGGTATGAGTTTGTGATACATAATAATTAAATTTGTTTTGGAAATTGGTACATACAAGTATATTATTTCGATTATTTTCTAGACCCTTTCTTTCCTCTGTTCTCCCTCTTTCCCCTACTCATAATCCCTTTCTCTATCTCCTAAAGGTTTGAATAAGACAGATGTCTCCTCTAAGTTACTTTGCAAGAGTTCAGTGATATAGAATATTTCCAGTCATTATCACCACTTAAATGAAAGATCTACTAAAATCAGTTTTCCAAATTATCGTAAGAGTTGAAAGAAAGCAAGTAGTAATTAGGAAGACTAGTCTATCTCCATGGTAATTATGGGTATAAAAAGTTTAATAAATTATTAGTACAAATGTAAAACTTACAGCTCTGTAAGAAACCTATGTAAAATTCACACCTAAAACTAAATTACTGCATTCTTTCAAGCTACAACTTATCATCTACAAAATAAAGTGGAGACAATATTTATGTGGTTGTTATGGAGACTAGGTATTAGACTGGATTTAAGTGCTGACTCATAGTGAGAAATCTCTTACTTTTGGAAGATGAGTTTAGATTACAAACAAATTTAGGCTTTGATATTAGTATTTTTTAGCACTAGAGAAAATGCATTAGTCCAGGCCTACTCAGAAACAAATATTTTAATTGCCAAACTGAACAAAACAAAGCTCTTTTGTTTGAAAATGACACAACTGTCACCATTTATTAAGTATCTGATAGTTTATTTGATTTGTTATAAGAATTGACTTGAGATCATGTTAGGAAAATACAGTCAATTTTTTAACATGCTAATATTTTGAGAGAACATTTCTCAGATCCTTACATTTCTCTTATTGGACATTATAAAACCCTGATTTTAGTCTATGATGACTATTTCATAATAGTATTATTTCAAATTAGCCATTTTAATAGTCTCTATATCAAGAACATCACAAATGAACAATCTCTTCAAATACAAAGAAGAAAAAAATGTCTTCATTTTGAAACGAATAGCGTGGAGGTAACTTTGGAAGGATGGCTACTGAATGAGATAATGTGCATTATCTGATGATGGAACATCAAGAAGTTCTGCATGATGACAAGTCATATTAGTTTCAGATTTTTCAAATGTCATGAACTCATTTTTAATTGTTGTTACATAAATACTCAATATTTATACATCACTCTTATCCACAAATTAATCTTCTTATATTATCATTGAGTTGAGCTTATTTTCAAAATATCATTAAATGAAAAAAATCATTAAATGTTTCTGAGATATTTTTAAAGAATCCATTAAGAATTTCCAATAAGGTTCTTTAACTCAGTTAAAAGAACACACAAAACAACAGACCCGAATACTAAATTTTGCTAATGTCCAGAATTTGTTTGAAATCCATACAGTAATCCTTTTGTAAGGACCCCAAGCTGTGAGGAAATACTCTCTTACCACTAATTCTTGTACTATTTTGGATTCTCGGGTTACTTTCAAATACTTTTGCATGTAATTGAAGAGACAAGAAAACTAAAGTGTCTGCAATGGATTTTATTTTTACACTGACAAGAATAAGAATCTCTGCAAAAAGTAATAGGAACAAAAATGTTCTAGGGAATCCTGATAACTTTAGAGGCTCGGATTAAAACATCCTGGGAGCAGGCAAGCCACGTGGAAGCAAAGAAGACAGGATATTAAAAGGCAAGATCAGTGTGTGAGAAATCAGTGAGAATTTTCCTGCTGCACTGATGTGTCAGAGAACTAGATGGCAGTTCTCTGACAACCATTAAAACATCATGTACCATAGTGGGGGAAAAAAGTTTGCTAAGACAGCTCAAGATGGGAAACTCATCACTGCTTTGAAACCTATCAGGAACAGGGATGAAAAAGACATGAAATACTATCCTCTTCATATATCCTACACCAGCCAAAAATCAGCCCAAGAGAGGATACAGAACTCTCTCTCTAAGTGAGAGAGAGAGAGAGAGAGAGAGAGAGAGAGAGAGAGAGAGAGAAATGGAGAGAGAGAGGAAAAAGGAGGGGGGGAATTTTGCAGTCTCAAAATAACTCCAAGATAGGATAGATTTGGCTTTAGAAAGAATATTACGATTTTGATTCTAGTGCTTTCTATCTTAACTAAAAGAAAAAAGAAAAAGAACACGGCCTTACAGAAGGCTTAATTTCATGGGCAGAAGCCCTGCACTTAACCTAATGTTTTCTTTAACGTAGTTCTCACAAGAAGAGACAAAATAAAGTGACAAAAAGGAAAAATACATTTAATAATTCCCTTTTACTTAACTGGACTTTATAGTATCACAGACTAAGCATTACCACATAGTGGTCACGTGGACACTTCTGGATTTACTTTTTAAGACCCCCTCCTTCAGGAGAATCAGTGAAGAAATAGATTTTATATAACTAACATGAAAAGTAAACCCTAGCACAGTATCTATCTGTCTGTCTGTCTATCTAGCTACCTATCTATTTTTAGCTGGTATAAGGCATATCAGAAAAGGTAGTGATTACTTGCGCTACTGTGAAAATAGAAAAGAAATAGAAACTGGAAATTCTTAAATGTTGGCGGAATGCAGCAATTACTGTATGTTTAAAGCCCTAACTGCAGACACACAAGCTGAAATTAAATCCCTTAGCGGTACTCTCAGACGGTACTTTCTCTTTTTTTCTTTTTAATCAGATAAGAGGGGATTGACGATCTCGCTTCCCTGTTTCAGATTTGTTAAAAAATAAGTTGCAAAGTTTAAAATAATAGCTTCATTGGAATTCTACTGAATCTACATTCTTTCAGCACATTTTCAGCTGTACATATTTATTTTTGAAGTTGAGTCCTAGTAAATAAAAAGAAGTAGAAAGTGCTTATATTTTCCCTTTAATCACTGTTGATGGGAAACAGGCTTAGAAACCCTCTTGCAGTTATTTTTACTCCTCACCAGTACTGCACACTTAAAGGAACAGGCTGAACTTGTGTGGAATTTTAAGCTATTTACAGACTGTTGATAAAAGGAGATTTACAGCATGGAGACAAGTCTCTATCATTAAGACATATGTTCTGTCAGACTGGGTTGTGAGTAGCTGTGTAAATAAGGAAAAGGAAAACGATTTTTTTAGTTTGGAAAAGGAGTTCCATTATGATGGCAGAGACAAACTGTTAAATTCTAGGACAGACAGGAAAAGGCCTCCATAGTCAAGAGAATGGAGATGAGCAAATATCATTTAGACAAAGAAGGCCAGATTCATACAGAATGTATCAGTGTCCTGTTTTAACAGGGGAGAAAATGGAGACACAAAGAACTTGCGGAATTTGTCTAAGATACCACATCTGATAAATGATACTGTGTGAATTTCACACACGACACAGACTGTCTTGCCACAGAGGACCCGAAGGTCGGCTCTGGAGGGATGTGTGTGAAAATGGGCAGGAAGGGCGAGGCTTTGCCTGGAAACACATTGCTCCAACGTGTTCCTATTCTCCATAGATCTTCATTCCGGCTCCTAATTTTCATTCCTTTGCACTTTATTCTCAAATTTTCTCAAATTAAGCTTCTCATTCTTAACTCAATTTCTGAGTTCTCTGACCACGCTCTGGGAGAAACAAAACACGCTTTTCGGCTACTGAACTTTTACTCTGCCTCCATTCAGAGATTATCTTTGAGACTCTCATTAAAGACAAAGAGCAACTGAAGAGCTGCAGATGGTGGTTGGCTAACAAATTGCCATCTTGAAGGAAAAATCTGATGGGGGAATTTTTTTTTAATTTTCCTAAATTCATAGTTCAACTATTTTACATCCTGTTACCACAGCCACAGCAATGTACTTACATTGTACGTTTTAGAACCAAAGAAATTTCTCAGTCTACGTATCTTCACATATTTTTGTCATTCCCTGATGTCTCTAATCTTTAAAATGTCTACCTGTCTTTCAAACTGTCTTCATCATTTAATCCACTATCTTTCTTACATTTTATCCTACTCATCCCCCAAGGAAATGTGATGTTCATACATATTCTTTTTTTTTTTTTTTTTTTGTGGTGCTGGGGATCGAACTCAGGGCCTTGTGTTTGCAAGGCAAGCACTCTAATCACTGAGCTAAATCCCCAGCCCCCATATTCTTAGTGTAGTTAAAATATTAATGCATTTATTGAAAAATATTAAATGGTTCTCTGTCTTTAAATTTTAAAATAGGTTTTTCCTCCTACTGTTATTGGAGATTTAGGCCAGAAATTGGTCTAATTTCATCAGATCAGAACTGGTTATTTGCCCCAGAAACCAAATGGATAAAGTAATGGTGAAAATCAGGAAAAGAATTTATTTAATATAGTTATACTGGGAAAATTAGGGAGATCAAGCATCCTAAACCCAGTTTTTGAGGGTACTGATGAGGGCTTGAGTTTTAAGTAGGGAGAAATCAGAAGTGGGAGTTAAGAAGTATGCCTAGTTAATCAGTCAAACTCTGGTAGACTGGAACCTGGTAGGATAGTTACTATTGCCCGGGGAGAGGGGTAGTTTGGACTCTCATCACAAGCTGTTAATCCATCAGACCTGTTGTCCCTGGAATCTAAGGTGACTGCAAGGAAGAATAACTCAAAGCAAAGGAGAGAGATAGAAAATTGAGTCAAAAATGCTCAGGATTTATTCTGTTTTTAGTCGCCCATTGGATCTCTGCAGATGCATGGAAAGAGTCAGTATTTTTGGCAAACAGCCTCTAATTCTTTGTTACATTCTTACCTCCCAGAAGGTATTATAAATATACATGGCTTTATCACAGAAGGTTATTTGCTCAGCAGTCCCACTCTGCTTTTTGCAATATTTCAATTTCTTACTAAGAAAAATAAAATGTACTTCCCCTCAACCTTCTTTATAATATATATTTGGGATTTCTTAGACAAATAAATGCTTGGGGGTAAAAAAGCAGTACTCTTTTTCTTCACAAAATACCTTAAATGTTCATTTTGAATTTCTTCCCCTATTTCAAAAGTTAGGGGAATGCTATTTTATCTATCTTTTCTTTTAAATAATTTGATTTTCAATTTCTTTGTAAGTATGAGTCGCTTGTTCCAATTAATACTATATACATATCCACTGCTATAGTTTGGATCTTAAATCCTCCCCCAAAGCCCGTATTTTTAGTTTAATTCCAAGCCTGACATTAGTGATGGGTGATAGAAACTTTAAGAGACTGGACCTAGCAGGAGATCTTCAGATTCCTGGGGGCATGGTCTCAAAGGGGATGGTGGAACCTGATCCCTCCCCTCCCCTTCCCTCTCATCTCCTCCCCTTTCCTCTCCTCTTTTCCGCTCTTCTCTGTCTCTTTCTACCCTGAGATGAGCAGCTTTCTTCTCCACCATGAACTTCTGCCATGATATACTCCCTTGCCACAGACCCAAAAGCAATAGGGCCAATAAGCCATGGACTAAAATCTCCAAACTGTTAACAAAATAAACCTCTCCTCTAAGTTTATTACTTCAAATACTTTGTAATAGTAACAGAAAGCTGACTAACACATTCACAAGGCAGTCAATAATTTGTGATGTAATCAGTGAACAAAGTATAAGACTGATTCATTGCAGGAATTTTTGGAGATTTTTAATGTGAGATTGTGTAATGTGAATTCTCCTTAATTCATGATTTATTTTTTTCATAGCATGTACTGATAGAGCTAGTGCTCCAGAAACATACTTTGGGAACTATTATTTCATTCCCCTATATTTTGTGTGTACTGTGTAATGAATCAGATGTCTCTATAAACTATGTATCTTTTATTTTCTTTGTGCAATAAAAACAAAAGATTATAGTCATGTCCAAAAATAAAATATACAAACCAAGCAAAGAAATGCAGTACTGATATTCTGCTATGACTTAGAAATAACTTGAATCTATTTTGGTTTCAAGCTCCTTCGGTTCATGTATTAAGAGTTAAAATATAGATTTGAGTCATAAACAGACCTGACACATGAAACAAAAATTGAATTTAAAATGGTCCACACCCATTTTTCCAAGATACCTTGAATGGAAATTTTACTTGCTGGAGATGTTGAGTTTTCTCTTAGTTTAGAGATTAAAATCATCAGCATCAATCTGTTAATAGATATCTGAGTCTGAAAGTTTGCTAGTTATCTTTAAGGCACTTGATTTTTTTTTTTTAACCAAAATAGAGTTACAAATCTGACCTTGATGTGTTTTCAGTTCAAATGAAATTGTGCCAAGGCATCCTCAAGGAGTATAAGATTGCTTTGCTGTGTTTTGGTAAAACAGCATCAACTAGAAGGTCTATTTTGGGGGGTTTCTAAGTAAATTGAAAAGTCGGAATGTTCATTTTGAACATACTAATTTTGTAATTCATACACTACTGATGATAAAGTAGGATTTACTTCTGTATATGCTGGTAGATATTTAGTTTCACTCATCTACTAAAGAAAATTATGGTTTTTCAACTGCTAATTCAGGTTTTTATTTGCCGGAAATTAAACAAATTTTTTAACTAATTTGCTATCTTCAAAATTTGTCCTATTTCAAAATGGTTTCAACTTTTTGATAGTGAAGCTTTGCTTGTAATTTTACTTCTTTGGACTGTCAGCCTACATTAAAGCTGACCCTTGCCAAACTGATTATGGCATCTTACCCTTCAGAAAGAAACATTAAACACAGTAAATGTTGGTGTGCTGACCTAATTTTTCAAGCTTCAACAACAACAGTGACATCTTTGTAATTAATACAGTAGCAAACTCCCTTCAAAAGGGCATGATGACAAAATCTATGAAGACTTTCCGAGTTGGAAATTAGAAAATTAATAGAGGTGACCTGAGTGCAACAGACTGTATTTCTGGTTTCTTTTTTGCTCCTCTTCTGGCTCCTACTGGAAAGTTCCACACAGAGATGTTAATCAAAATTTCACTGGATCTTGTCTCAACCTTTTCGTGATGGCTCATAAATGAAAAGTTGAGTCTAATATATACGGCTTGAAGACTAAATAAAAGTAAGCATGTCCATCTTACAGCTGGGGCCAAAGGCAGAACATTTCTTTATCACTTGGTGCCAATTGGATTTGCTTCACAGTTTTATACCTATTGAGCATAATGTGTTTCAAACGCTTCATTTCCTTTTGCCTCTTTCTCCCCAATGTCATTTGAATACAAGCATGCAGTATTAATTCTATCATGAGAGGTCATCTCACACCCCAGCATTTAGAGAGAAGTTGGTCCTATTCTATTCCAAATTTAGCAAGAATGTCCCACTGTGCACAGACATTTGGTCTAGATAATTGCCAGAGAGGCTCTGGCTTTGTTTTAGAAGCTTATGAAAATAAGCGTCACCCTCCATTCTCACAACGTCCAAGCACCTTTGACCACCTGTTTCTTCAACATGCAAAATTTTGCTCTGTTTACACACAGGAATCAGGTTGCAGCAGAGAGACCCTATCTAAAGCCCGCTGTTTTCAGTACTGACTCTAAAAACCGGTGCTTCTGCTTGAGGCAGAAATAAAGGGTTCCTTTGACAGTGTTAACTGGAAATAGCTGCTTTGACTATGACTCCTTGAAGATGTGCTTCGCATTTATCTTGAATAGAGTGAAATGCATGGTGTTAATAAGTATCAAATGATAATGTGACGCTGTTTTATAGAGAGTAATGTTAAGGACTGCCCCATACACATCTGATCTACAGATGATGAACGGGAGACTATAATTCTACTCCTATGAGTAGATTTATTTCATTCAGCAGGCTTGCCTTTCTGAAAAGTTAATTGCTAACATTTAAAACCTGGAACACTTGTACTCAAAGCTTCCATTCCTGCCATGTTTAAACAATCAGGAGACCTGGAAATACGAGGCCCGCATTCCATAATATCAAAAATGAGCTGAAGATTACATCATGGCAATCCCTGCACCTGGTCTGTTCTGCAAATCGCTTGGGTATCTGAGTTTGCAAATCCTGTTTTAAGGGATTTTTGAGAGATAAAATCTCTTCCTGAATGTCTCCTGGCAGCTCCAAATGGAATATAGCAACTTCTAGGTGATGGCATCCAGAAACATTTGTTTTTCAATCATCGAACTTTATTTCTATGTCTGTATGTAACAAGCCTGCAAATAGGTATGATGGAAGAAACTGACATAACATACTGAGGATTACAGACTCTGTACTCAAGAGGGCCTGAAGCTCTGTGAAGTTGCATTTCTCACCAGAAACACTTAAGCTATCCATATATAGTTATCTGCTCTGATTTCTGAAAAGCCTCCAGATTTCAAGAAATTGCTTCTAGGCCTAGTATACATAATGATCTGTCTGTATTGAAGTTTGTCTCCTCCAACAGGCGGAAATTTCTCTTTGCTAAAATCCAAGCCATAATGATTTTATTTTGTTTTGTTTTGTGGTGTGGGGGATTGAACTCAGGGTCTTGTGCTTGCAAGGCAAGCACTCTAATCACTGAGCTAAATCCCCAGCCCTAAGCCATAATGATTTTAAACTAATAACCACTTTCCATTACATAGGAGCTTTTAATACATGGAAATTACATACACTAACTTTTCATAACACTATACAACATTTAACAGGCTCTCAAATGTAATAATTTATTTCCCATAACAATGCGAAGGATAGTCAAAGAAGACATTATTTTTCTTTTTAATAGTCTCTGCAAATAAAATTGACTTTTCTCTAAAAAACAAATAATTTAAATAGCCACGAGACTAATTCTAGTCTATTTTCTACAAATAATAACATTTTAGGGTATATTATTGAAATATCAACATCGAATATTGTTTCAGAGAGCTACAGCTGTTAACATTGTCATTCCTAGAATTAACAAATCTGAGTTACTACTCAGTTTGTGTCGCTTAATAGCTCTGAAACCTTGGACAATTTAATACATTTTTATTTTATTTTTTATTTGTAAAATGGAAATAATTATACTTACCTTATAATACTACTGTGAATATAAACTAAATAATACCTTGTAAGTACTTGCTGGATGGCACATGATAGAAATTCAATATATTATGCTTAATAGAATTATAAGAGTCAAAGGAAAAGAGAGTATTTGAATACACCAATTACCTGGCTAGGCTACTTAAATGTAACGTCCTCTTGATAAATTCAATAGTTAAGGGAAAATGATTAATGTGTAATTTAGGATGTTAATTTAAGTAATTGAATATATTTGTGAAAAGGCTCCTAAAAGCCACTGAAATGACACTAGAAAATTTTATGTTGGATTATTATACATATTTTTTTGTGCTGAAAACATTTGAAAAGTATTTTATGTTTATTCATTGACAAGACTTTAAAAATACATTTAATGCTGTCGAGCACGATGCTTTAGTATTTCACAGTTATACTGGCAAATGGAAACATTCTAAACAGATGCTTTCTCTGTTACAATTAGAAGTTATTTTCTAAAGTTTTTGGATGGCTACAGTGTTCCTTTTAGTGTGTTTTTTCTTTGTGTCTTTCAGAGTTGCTATAATTCTCCTGTTGGGTAACGAGAAACAGGTGTACACAAGTCAAAACACATTAAGATGAAAACCAACTGAAGCTCTTATTTCTCCATGTCTCGTGAAACAGGTACACTCTGCTCATATTTAACTATCAGTGCTTAAATTGTTGCCTGATTATTGTTAATTGGAAATCAGTTCTGACAACGAAATCATAATATTGGTGAGTTTTAATCTATGTACTACACCTTTGCAAAACATAACAAAACTGCATATTCTTTATACTTCATAACTCACATACTTCCAGTTATTATTGGTAAATTTTCTTATAAAATTAAAAGAATATTTTTGTAATATGTATAAATACACTGTAATTTATGAAAACTTTCACAGAATGGCTGACTGAGATTAAATATGTTAAAACTTTGCTTAATATACTATTTCTTTTATGGAAAATATAGTAAGAACATAGATTCAGTATGAAGAATAGGCAATATCAACACATGTGAATATATCCCTGAAACCAAAATATGTATTTTTGCAAGTAATTTGCATATGTCATTAGTAATTGTAAAATAACTTGATAGTCTCAATACTTTCCATAAAAATAGCAATTGGAATTTTATGTGAAATTCTTCCATAAGAAAAAAGAGGTACAATAAAAGATAAGTTAGTAATCTAAATTAAAAGAGCCATTTAAAAACATTAACACTATTAGTGAAAGAGGATTTTATAGTTTAATTTTAGTGTAGAATTATAATATAATCTGAGAGAGACTGTAGGAAGAAATAAAAATCTATTTCTTACCAAAATAAATATTTTTAAAAGAACATAATATATTGGCTTCTTTTTTTATAAATAATTCTTAAAACTTACCAAGTCTTGAGAAGCCTTTTAAAAGCTTAGGCAAAATATATGCACAAATGACTTTTAAGCAAACCAATAAATAAAAACTCTGAAAATTAGATTGCTTTACCTAAATCCTCAATGCTTTAATTAAACCAAGATCTAAAGGTATTTTAAATTTGGTTTAGAAATTTTAAATAATTGAATGGGAACCATGGAATTTTACAAGAAATCCTAAAACGCTGAATCAGTAAATCAGACAGTATTCCATACACATTCTGAAAAAACTGATTTAGGTGCACCTGTATTGTTACCACTAATTTGGAAAGTATGCATGAAACAAATCTTTTTGCTGGTCAAAGTAGACTTCTTTCTCATAACTATTAAATACATTACAATGAGAGACATTCTGGATTATTGTTAAGTGCATTTGGAAAATCTACAACTTTTGAAAGAGGCTAAATGAATAATTAAAACCAGGCACTATTATAAATCACAAAATCCACTTACTCTTAAATACCTGAATAATGCATATCATGCAATTATAAATATTAAATATTGACCATTTTAAATTAAAGAAAAATGTTCATCATCATTGTAAACTCCCCCATGATAAACTCTAGGCTCTCTGCATGCAGTCTGCTCCAAGGATTCCTCAACTTTCTTCAGAGTTCATTTGGTATACAACTTCAGATACTTTCAGATACTTCTCGTTCTCTATGGCTTTACATGTACTTTAGATACAGATAGACAAACCTAGATGTAAACTTAGATACTGAAATAGAAATGTATAGAGATTATATATCTAGAAATAATATGTACAAAGATATAAAATGGGCCTTATAATTTCTTGGGGAGGAAAAATATCCTTTTTCTTTTTTCTTTTCATACCTGACCTCTACTTTATGTCCTCATTTTTTCAAGTAGTGTAAGTTTATTTTTTCCAGTTCATGGCAAATCCTAGTCAGTTCAGCCATGCCTCAGTTGATTCAGTGATAACTTTATGTTCCAGCATTTTACGTAGAGTCACGATATCAGCGAGAGGGGTAGGTTCTTGGTCATGACTTCCCTACGCAATAATCGCAAAGCTCTTGGTTATTATCAGGTCATACTCAGGACTGCTCTTTGTAATCAGCCTGAGCTCAGTCACTTGGAACATTTGTGTTTGCTTTTGTTTCTTTGTTGGGATTCTTGGAGGCTCTGAGCTGTGCACTAGGTTCATTTGCCTCCACACTCCCTGGTGACCATTTCTACTCTGCTCTCCTGGGGCACACTTACACGGAAACATCAAGAGCGCTTGCCTCCTCTCAGGTTTCTAGGCATGAGGTGGGGCTCTAGGGTTTTTAAACTTACAAACTCTTTCTGTTGGTCATCTCTGCTTCAGTGCAAGTGGAAGAATAAGGTCCTTCTTTCTCAGATCTAACCAGTGACTAACATCCTTTCGGCTTCCTTTGTTACAGCAAATATTATTTTTTTTTAAGGGTGGAATAGCTATTTATAGTTGTCTCATCTCAGTTACGGGAATTAACTTCATTTTGATTCTCTTGTAAAATTAACAAAAAACTCTCATGTTTATTGACTATATTTTCAAATGTAAGCGATTTGCTTCCACAATTAATATAGACCCCTCCAATTTTCTATAACATTTTCTCAAGAAAATTTCAATTCCTGAGTCTTTTTAAAAAATATTTCAGCTGGGGTTTTAGCTCAGTGGTTAGAGCGTTTGCCTAGCAAGTGCAAGGGCCTGAGTTCGATCCCTAGCACCTAAATAAATAAATAAATAAATAAATAAATAAATAAATAAAATATTTCAAATTTTGTGTGTTAGTTTTCTCCTTGAAGTAACTTTATTACTTATAGTTTCCTAACATTTAGTTATCTTTGCATTTGCAGGACAAATTTTACATATTTGGTTAAGACACACTGTTAATACAATGTTGGACTCAATTTGCAATCATCTAGAATCTTTGCATTTATGTTCATAGTAATATTGATCTACTTTCCTCTGTCTTTTACTAAGTTTACATATTAATTTTGGTTCAGTATTGTTATCAACATATTTTATATGAGAAACCTGCAGCCAGGTGTGGTGCAGTGTGACTATAATCTCAGCATTCTAGTACGCTGATGCAGGAGGATTGCAAATCCCAGCCCAACCTGAGCAATTTAATAAGATCCACCTCAAAATAAAGGAGGAAATGGTTTGGAGATGTAGCTCAGTGCAAAGGTCCTGAGTTCAATCTCCTGTAATGGAAAAAGAAAAAAGAAAGTAGAATAAAGAAATTTGTATCACTACTGAAAAATTAATGAACAGTTATCTCATGGAGTATTTTGAGTGACCAAATATGTAGGGGTGTGTGTGTGTGTGTGTGTGTGTGTGTGTGTGTGTGTGTGTGTGTTTGTGTATGCATATGAAGATTATTAATCCCTTTTTCTGGTGGATTTCCAGCTACCAAAGTCCCATGGTTCTTTGCAATATATTCCACTACCATGAAAAGGTTTAGTATATTTGCACCTTGCACTTGAACTCTTTGTTATTTTACTAACAGGTAATGCCACGATTGTTACTGCTTTCTAAAACCTTTTACATAGTATTGTTCATGTTCTTTTCCTAAATATGTTCACTGCTGTATTTTCTTTCCTTTTTAAAAATTCCACTCCAATACGCACTTGTAAATATAGAGTCTTAATCAGGTAGAGGTTTGGCAAATATATTTTCAGATGTTGATAATTACAATAAACTCTGCTGAAATGAGGACATACTTTAATATTTAATTCTGAATACACTTCAGAATCTGTTAGAACAAATAAGAATATTCAAAAAATAATTTATATTTGCATGGTATTTTATAAATATGTGGGAAGAATCTTTTGGTTTGGTATTTTAAATAAAATATTTTTTTCTCAGATTTCAAGGGAAAATTGTCTAACAAATATAAATCAACAATGTTTTTCATACTATTTGACATATGCAGAATTTGCATTTGAGTTTTCAAAAGTAAATATTGTAGTTTATAAAAAAATGTGTTTGCCAGTATCAAAAATTTAGAGCATTTTAGCTTATATAACATCTTGAGTAAACTAAATAAATATTGGCTAAATATGGATTACAAGTTCCTTTAATTCTACTGAGCTAACCCATCTTTGCATAAGGCACAGATTTCTTTCATCTTGAAAAGAGATGCTTGTGATCAAACACATATAAAAATTCACAATCACATACATTAATTTATATAAATGTAAATATATGCATGAATTAATGTGACAAATAATTTAAGTTCAAGGAAGAGAAATCATGAAAATGTAAAGAATGATTGAGCCACAGGAGAATTTCAAATGTTTGAAATACATATTGTGCAATTTAACATGAAGTATGAAACAGCATTTATTTTCAGCACCAGAAAAAATATTCATAAAGCTCTCTGGTTAGGATCTATTTTGATCTGTAGACTTCATTTTTATTTATATACCAAAGTAGCTAAGTTAAGTAGCTTCTTTCTTTCTTCTGTGTTACCAGCTGTAAAACCAGCACTCTTGAGATAAAAATAGGGCTCTCACTGTAACCTGTTTAATATTCATTTTTAGTTTTATTATATCATTCAAATACAAGCTGGTTTCATATTGTTAGTAACTAGATTTTCAATCCTACTCCTTCCTTGTGCCTTTGAACTGTACACTGACACCAAGAATTCACACAAAACTCCAGGGTATGAGTTTGGAGCCCTAAATGACTATGGAAATTACATTTCCTTACAGATTGCTGGCATAGAGGCTTGAAATCAAAATTAAGTGAATTATAGAAAAAAATATAATTTTTGCCTACATGAATCTGTAGACTGAAATTTATACTTAAATAATCATAAAAATTGATCATGTTTTGTGAAAGACATTCTAGGCAAGAACAGTCCAAGGGAAGGGAAAAGGGTTGAAAAGAATATGTTCAGATAGTACTCATAGACTTCTATCGGTGTTGGCACAAAGTAGTTACAGGAGAAATATTTAGTAAACACACCAAATTAGAGTTGGCACCAGGAGATGATCGTGTGTTTCTCTGCAAATTTCTCTATTACCAAGTCTAGTGTCTGTAGGACACTAAAGAGACCACTGAATTTAGAAATGTTTTTCTTATACTCCTACTTCTGTTTCTTGCCCCAAATTTAAAATCTAAAAGTCTCAAATCAAATGGGTTTCTTTTACTTAACCTAGCTAAATTGAATGTCAACACCAATTCCTTGTTCACCAATTTAATTACAACATACCATACACTGAATACCCTGATTGAGACATATCTGTAATGTCTTGAGTCTTATAATCCAAGTGTGCCTCTATTTCCTTAGTCATCAGCCAAAAACAGATCATTCATTAGCTTGTAGTCACAGTTATGAGTGCATTCATCTGATTTTCTTGTTCTTAGGCCCTTTCAATTGGGTAGCCCTATAGTATGTCCGTTGTAAATTTCATATATTTCTTGAGAAACTTGCGAGTAATAAATCTATGCAAGATTTAAGAGGTAGATACAATATGTTGAGTTCTACAATCTCTTGTACTTCATACAAAATAATTTTAGTTTAAAAAATTTCTAACAAAAACATTAAATACTTAGGTATAAGTCTAACACAAGCTATGCAGCATCTTCATGAGCAAAACTACAAAACTGACAAACCAACTCAAGGAAAATTCAATAATGCAAAAATACACCACACTCATGGGTAAGATGATTTAATATTGTAAGCTCTTCTCCAATTGATCTGTACAGTGAAAGCATTCTGAAATGAATTCCTAGGAAGCTGTTTTGTGGCTGTTGACAAGCTCTTCTTGAAATTTATGTGGAGAGGGAAAAGATCTGGAATGGCCAGAGTAGTCCTGAAGGACAAGAACAAAGTTGGAGAACTAACACTATCTTTTTTTTTGTTTGTTTGTTTTTTATTGCTGGGGATAGAACTCAGGGCCTTGTGCTTGCTAGGCAAGTGCTCTAACACTGAGCTAAATCCCCAACCCCAGCTTTTAAGACTTACTATAAAGTGAAATTAATAATGACTGAGTGATAATTGGCAAAAGAATTAACAAATGCACCAATGGAGAGGACCCAACAAGAGCCACTTAAATGAAGGCAGCTGGCATCTTACAGAGTAGGAAAGGCCATGCTGTGCCGTAAAGATTGTCTTCTCAATAAATGATGTTGCAGCACTCAGATATCCACATACACAAAAATGACTCTACACACAGACCTTATATCCGGCACGAAAATTTGCTCAAAATGGGTCGCAGACTTAAATTTAAAAGCCAAAATTATACAATTCCAAGAAGGAAAAATTATAGGGAAAAACCTAGGTGACTTTGGAGTTGACACTGACTTTTTTTAAATTTTTTTAGGGGAAGAAAAGTTTATTTAGCTCAGGTCTATAGGGGTTTCAGTCCACAGTCAGCTGGGTCCGAGGCAGGGTGGCACGGCAGACAGGCAGAAGGCAGCAAGGGAAGCAAGGGAAGCAAGCAAGGGGCGACACTGACATTTTAGATACAAGACCACAAAGGAAAAGATTGATAAACTGGACTTCATTAAAATTAAGATTTTCTGCTCTATGAAAAATAACGTCAAGGGGATGAAAAGAGAAACCACGGATTGAAAAAATACTTGAAAAGACATATTTGATAAATCACTGAGTATTAGTCCTATAGCATAGTCAGCTCTGAGTGTATCGGTGGACTCATCCTCTGGAGACTATAGCACTCCCACGATTCAGTCAACTTCCAAAAGCCCCATCTCTGGACATGAGAGTTTTGGGGAACAGTTAGATACAAATTATAACAGACACTGTATCCAAAATACACTAATATACCATGAACTCTTAAAACTCAATAGTAAGAACATGGCCCCATTAAGATGAGTAAAAAAAAAAAAATCTTAATAGGGACCTCAGCAAAAAAAAAAGATATACAGATGGAAAATAACCATATGAAAAGTGGCTCTGATTTACACGTCATGAGGCAAATGCATATTAAAACACAAAATGGAAGCGCCCGTCAGAATGGCCAAAATCCAGCCCTGACTACATCCAAGCCTGGCAAAAATAAAAGCTGTTCTTTGCTGGTGGGAAGGCAAACATTTACAACCACTTTGGGACACAGTCTGACAATTTCTTACGAAACTAATCACACCATTATCACATAATCTAGAAATTCTGCTTCTTATTTATCCCAAAATTTGGACACATGTCCACACACAAAAAGCTGCACATGGATGTTTATAACCACTTTATTCATAAATGCTCAAACTTGGAAGATACCAGGATGTTCTTCACTAGGTTAAAAAAAAATCTATGGTATATCTGATCAATGAAATATTGTTGAGGGCTAAAAAAATGAGGTACCAAGCCATGAAAAGACATGGAGAAACCTTCAGCCCACATTAACTAAATGAAACAAACCAATGAGAAAAAGCTACATACTAACATACTATGAGATCTTTAACTTTATGACATTTTGGAGAAGGCGAAAACTCTCTAGACAATAAAAAGATCGTTGTTTACCAATGATAACTAGGTAGAGCACAGAGAACTTTTCAGCAGGAAAACTGGTCTGTATGAATCTATAATAATGTATATACATCATTAAAATTTTCCAAACCCATAGAATGGAAGAGTGAACTAT